>MQRK01241146.1:10268-23432 GCA_001938485.1 Girardia tigrina | reverse complement strand
TATTTACACATTACTATAAAATGGAAATTTTATAAGAATATAAAATCAAAATGAAAAGTTTAGTTTAAAATTTGAATGAAGATTTATTTTTAAAAAATTGAAAATTTTATAATAATAAAAAATGGAATCAGAAATATTTCAATTATAAAGTTTCCATTTCAATTGTTAAACATATTTTAACATAAAAATCTTATATTAAACATAAAATCTTAAAAAAACTTTTCCATTTTTTATTATATTGACATCATGATTTTTCAAAAAATGAATTCAGAATTAAAGAAATTTAACGAAATTTTTAAAGGATAAAATGTTAATAAAAGGAATTTTATAAAACTAATTTTCGAAATTACAAAAAAATAAAATAATAAATTAAGTATTTGTATTTATATTACATTATCTTTATGTATACATAACAATTTGAGCAAATAAAAAATTGTTCCTCAAAAATTTGTTCGAAAAATATTTTGTAATATTTTATAATATTTTATTTTATAATAATGTCACTTTCCGATTCTTCTTTAAACCAAGATTCAAAAATATACATTCGAAAACATACATTTCATCATATAAAACCCCTACTTATCTACTTAATGGTCTTTGAAGGGTATTGCAGTTGTTTAAAATTTTTATTTTAATATATTTAGTATTACTTGAAGTTTTTATGTTGTGTTATTAAGGAAGTGAAAAGTACAGAAACTAAATGAGACAACTTCTGCTGAATATTTACGGAACCACTTGTATCTCAAGAAGCTCAGAAACATTGATATTTAGTGACTCTAAGAAATACATGTATCTCATTTCTTTTATAATTTTTATGATTGCCTTCACCCATAAACTGCGTCAGTCCGATTTATTCCTTGTCTTGAAATTCCTTTTTCAAACTCTATGCTTCTAGTACCCTTTCTTATGTCATAATGTTAAAAGGTTTTTTATAACCCCTTTCTTTAAAATTTTTTTCAAATGTATGTTAGACATTTCTTATTAAAAAATCCAAAAATAAAAATACTGACCTTTTTTTTATTGAATTGAACCCAATCAGATTTTTTAAAACTGAGATCCAAAGGACTTTCATGAAACGATTCCCGAATGATAAATGGATCTTGATTCTGAAATTAAAAAACAAAAACAATAATAATTGAAATTAATTATCAAAAATAGTTTGAGTGATTTATTTAATTTAAAAAATTAATTAAATATAAATTCAGAAAAAAATAGTCGTTTAGAAAAATCTAAAATCAGAATTTGATTGAATCTATCGGATATTTTCTTTGAAAAAAATATCCGGAATGGGAGATTAAAATTAATTAATTAGATTTATTAAAGTGTAACTTTTTCGTATAAGATTTGGAGTTTCTGATGATTTGAAGTTTCTTGATCTTCTTAACAACTATATTGAATTATAAAAAAAAGAGAATGTCAAAGAACCATTAAGAACGATAAAAATAAGCAAAAATAGATAAAAGGTTTTAATCGGTTTTTTTATTAAAAACAAATCAAACTTTTTATTTCTCATTTTAAAAAGAAAAATGATTTTTCTTATTTTATTTTTCTTGTTTTTCAACAATCAATTAAAATAACAAGTTTAGGATCGTCTAACAAATATATATATATATATGAAAAATAATTGTGATAAAGCTTTTATATGAAATCGTTTATTGTGCATGTTTCTGAAATTATTTTTCCATCATCAGCAATTTTATTTGTTAGTTACTGTTTCTTTAATGTTACTTTTTTATAAAGTTATTTTAAAGGGGAAAGAACTATGATTGGTGAGAAAAAATATGGGATGGTAATTTTGATTCTACGAATAAAGTAATGAACAAAGACGCAATGAAAGAACTTCTTAAATTTTTTGCTAAAAATGTATTGTTTCTTGTTAAAGATGAATTCAGAAAAAAATAGTCACAATGGGTTCCCCATTAGCTCTATTGTTTGGAATTATTTTAATAGTCTCTTGAAGATAAAATCGATACATACCCTGAGAAAAAACCTGTGCTCTACAAGAATATGACAATTTTCGTGTTTAAAAAACCAATCCCTTGAAGAACCGTTCTTAAAATTCTTGAATGGTCTACATCATTATATTAAATTAACTTCAGAATTTGAAGATAATAATAAACTTCTTTTACTTGACATTCTGGCCACTAGGATAAATTGAAAATATCGAACTGAATTACACAACCCCACAGAGCTTTTGAGAAGAAAGATATAGATAAAGGGCCTAGTTCACAGAGTTTGGAGTTTTTTTACCCAATTAAAAACCGCAAATCATGGTTTAAATATTTTAGAGGACGCTTGAAGGTTAAGATGTACACAAAAAGATAAATCACAATAATAAGGTTACATTGGACAAATTATGTACACAAAAACCGGTTAAGAAAGGATTAAATAAAGAAAACGTTGAAGAGTACAATGAATAATCAAAATACCATATTCTGAAGAATTTAAAGCATTAAAAATTTATTTGCAAGAATATAAGTAGTTTCCAAGTAGTTTATATTACATAGAAAGTTCAAATCTTCTTTTAGAATAAATCAAAAACGACTTGTGGATTGCAAAGTAATCTGGTTTATAAATTGAATTGTCACATGTGTCAAAACTCGTACATTGGAGAGAGACATTGGAGAGACAAGTCGTCATCTCAAAATCCGGATTAGTGGGCATTCACAATCAAGTCAATCGAGTTAGGCTCCTGATCATTGGTTACATTGTAAAAATAGAATCTCTTCGGTTTCAGTGGAGTTTTCAATGTTACAGAAAGGATTTAATTCACATTATGAGAGACAGTTCCCTGAATCATCATCAATAAATACACTAATTTCCATTAACAAAGATAAGTTAAGCCATTTCAAATCTAAAAATTTTATTTTAAAATTTTAAAAATATTGTCATTATTATCCAATAATATCTTAAATTAAATAATTGAATAAATAATTTGTTTCCTTTTAAAATAACTTTATACAAAAGTAACAATTAAGAAAAAGTAATTAATAAATATAATTGTTCATGATGGAAAAAGAATTTTCGAAACATTTACTTGATTGTGAATTAATTTGTTATAAAAGCTATTCGAAAATTATTTTTTAAAATATTATATTGGCGTTCACAAAACTCTTTACATTATATTGTAAAGCAAAATTTATATTCAGGCGATCATAAAAAGACGACGCATTTTGAGATAACAATCCAATTATTAGGTCAATCCACATCATGTATTAAAGTAACACATGATACGGGTCAATACAATAGTTTAAAAAATAATAATTTATACATAATTTATATATAGATTTTACTTTTCAATGTTTTTGACGATAAAATCAATAATGTTGTAAACAATTTGAAACAACGAAGAAATTCAAAATAAAATGTATTTTGTTGGTGTATGATTGTCTTGCACTGACCGAATGTTTTATTATACTGAATTTGACCTGTCTCAAACCTGATACAGTTGAGAGAACACAACATTCTCTCAGATTTCCATTTGGTCAGACATTTCAGTCGAATTGCTTCAATGAGAGTTTGGATTGTTTTGAGTTCCATGTGAAGCCTAAAATTTAGTGATTATGGGAAGTTTTTCTCAAAGATTAGCTTTTTAGTTGACTGTCAGTCGTTATGTTTCATATGTTTCATATTATGTTTCATATTCATATGTCTCCATTACCTAGTAAAAAATGGATTAAGGATTGCACATGGACAACAAAATTAAATGAGTAACATTTCTGTAGAAATATGTCAAATATTCTGATTTAGCTCCAAGAAAAATAATAGTTTTCACTATTGATATTACGAACCTAATAAAAAAAGCTTTTTTGGTCCTAGATTGGTTTGATACAACGTATTTTGGTTATTACAATTTGCAACCAGTATTCTTTGATGCTGAAATTTGAAAGATGCAGATTGAATTTTAAGTTCATCCACCTGCTGCTTGCAAATTTATAGATGGATTTAGATTTCAGTCAGGAAGAGTTCATGTTATGATATAATTTTATAGAGGAATACTTTGGATGAATATTGGAAAGGAATAACAAATAACGTCCTCATGGAATATACAAGGAAGTTTAAGTAAATACAGTAAAGTCAGTGGAATAATGTAAATATTAAAGTTAATAATAATAAACGTGTTGCTTTGGTTTTTTATGTTAGATGTTTTTATATTTAATATGTAAATCATTTTTATAAACTATTAGATATACTTTATAATAATAATATAATGGGAACGAATCGAAAGGACCGGCAAGTTTTGTTTCCATTATATTTATATAAATTGAGCATTCTTTTTTTAAATTGCCATTTTTCATCTGATTTCGAAAAATAACTTCCGGGTCCTGGAATTCGATCATCATTCACCAGCTCATTCAGTATTTGCTTTGACTTTGCAAAAGTTGCTTTTAAGTTCTTTATAGTTCAACAGGATTTTCTTTATATTTTAAAACAGGAGTTGATGGCAAGTATGATACAGGACTAGACAAATTCTTCTTTGAGTCATTTTCATCACCTTTATCTTCACCTTCAAAACAAGGTATTAAAATGGTCAAAGAGGGATACTTTTTTCTTTTTTCGATATTTGTAAATTCAAAATCATTAGAGATCTTATTAATTCGAAACTTTGTATTATCACAACCTTTCATAAATTTCGAACTGATTTAGAAGATTAAAGAAACATCGTTTAATTTATAAAAAAAATGGTTTGAAAAAGCACGAAATATTTATTTTATATTATTTATTTGAAAAGATTATCAATTTACGTTCAATATTTTTATTAGATAATTTTTTAATTTACGTGTTCCATTTTTAAATGGCTTTTGTTTTCATGATTTATATTATTAATTCTTTCTTTCTTTCTTTTTGTTTATCTGATTTGACAAAGAATGTAAATGAATGAATGTTAATTAATGAATATTCACTCAGATAGGATTAACCCGTCAAATGTTTTAGTCTTATTTTTGGACAAATATTTAAGTTGCAACTAAAGATAAAGTTTCTGTTTAAACATTGTCCTTGTTACATTAACATGAGTCCATACTAATGTAATACGATCCCCTTATCATTTTTTGCGTCCAATAAATGAAAAATAATAGTAATTAGAAACTTGATGATGGTCCTAAGTTAGGACTGGTAACTTGGTTACCTTCAATAGTCTTTCTTTGCCTAAAGATTATATCTATTTAATTCGGAAATTTTGTTATTTTAGTTATACATATTTTAATATTACTTTTCCGGCTTTCCAGGACAGTAGAACAAAGTTTAAATGCCTAAAAATAAAATTTATTGTTTAATGACAGTTTTAAGCATTTTGCTAAGAGTTCTTGATTAATTTTGTTACATTTTAAACATGTTTTTAGCGCATTTTCTCATATGACAAAAATGTGCTATTGTATTCATCACGCCCGTGTATGTATGTGTTTATCACAGCCAATTACGGGTTCCGGGTGCGTCCAAGACCCCATAAAATATATATCTTTGGATAGGTCTCATCAACAGCAATCCGCACAGTTTCCATTTCAGTTTTCGGGAGATTGAGAAATATTGGGTAGAAGTCTTCATCTACGAGTGTTTTGTCAGCTATCATAAGCCATTTGTTGTAAGAGTTTTCGATGTCTAGTATTTAAAAAATGTATTTGTGAAAAGAAAAGGAAAAATAAAAAAATAATAAAGCAAATCTTGGATTTTTTGTCAAAGTTTCCTTTCGGCTGAACATTTAAAGAAACCTTTTGGTATTTTATTAAACTGGTTTTTTTGTCTTTATGATATTAACCATTTTATAGAGCAATCGCAGTATAATATAATATTCGCAGTAAAATCACAGTGAGTACTGATCTATATTTTTTTCAATTAGTGTTGACGAATGTTAATGGAAAATACCATTTTAATGTCATTAAAATATAAATAATTTAGTAAACTTCTTTGCTAAAATTGTACATCTGTAATTTATTTTATCGGTTAATAATGTTGATAACTTCCGTTTCCAATTCCCCTTTAAGTTATATAGAAGTAAAACGCAAAAGGTATCGAGGGGTTAAAATTATCTTTATTAATATTTTAAACCGAAATTGATAAATCATAACTTGAATTGGATCTTAGAGAACCTTCAGGGTCACTTGAAAGGTAGTTCGAATTTAAAAATTGATTTTGGGCAAATAATTTATACTTAATGGTGTCAGTTTCAAGTATGTTTATGAAAGTTGTCTAAACAATCTAAAAGAATTAAAATATTGTGTCAAGTTCTTATAATATTACTTCTATTTCCAACAACCATCATTATTACGAACAACGGGGACATAGAGCTTGTAAGAAAAACCAAACAGGTAAAAAACTGAGACTTAAAAAACACAACAAAATTCGTGAGGAGTTCTTAATAAACCGTTAAATATTTTCCATTTTTATCGATTTAAAAATAAACATATTAACAAGAACTACCCTAACCTTTCGTATAAGTTAGGTAATGCTTTCTGGAACTCATTTAGATATTCTAAATAATAGCATTGGATTTTATAATCTTTATCTTCCACTCATTGCAGTTAACGTTTTCTTTAAAAGGAGAAGCAAACTCCGAACTTAAGTCTTTTTTAAAACTTTTCAAAGTGCCGATAGACTTAGATTTTTGATATACATTCTTCTATCGTTTTTCTGTTTTCATCTTCAACTGCAACTTGGATATTATTCCTGTCATTTGAGAAGTATTTTTTTCAGAAGGAACAGAATCTTCAGAACAATCTCTTCCATTCCACTCTTCCATTTTCTTCAAGGTGTTGGTCGATTTTAAAGTGGTAAACACCAATCTTCTCTACAATATTTTTCACTGTCAGTTAATTCTCCGAAAGAAATATATTTCGAAATGAACTTTCATCACATACCCCTTTGGATGGAGAGATGTTTAATGATTATGTTTTGGAAATACTTTTTAGCGGAAAGAAGAACAAATAAAACTGATTAATTTATTTATTAATTGACTGTTCAAGTTAATAATAAAAACTTTATTCACAAAAGAAAAAAGTAGCAGTTTATTAGAGATTGTACATATAGTTGTTGTGTTTTTTTGTAAGTGTATCTGATTACTTTTTGTTAGTGGGATTCAATCTTTTTAAGGTTACCTAGAAGCCAATTTTGTGTAATTTTGTTTGTAGTAATTAATCTTCAGAAAATAAAGTAGAACAGAGTATAAAATAGAACATATTTATCATTAAAATTATTTATTTCCATTGGGGAAAAGAAGTTGCAGAGGCTCAAAAAAAGAAACGCAAAGTTGACAGTGTTGATTACTTAACGGAACGCAGTTAACATAATTGGAATTAAAATGGCCCCTCTCGAAATTTTAGGCACGATCTTTGTCTCAGGATTTGGATTATTTAAGGGGCATAGAAACAAAAGGAATCAATATTTGCCCGAAAAAGCATATGACGAAAAACACATCTTACTATCAATTCGCTAGGAAAAGAGAGATATAAGATATTTTGAGCAGCTTCCAGGTTATTATATTATCGATAATACAACATCTACTATCATATGATTTAACCAATAAAGTGTTAAATTGTATTTAATTATTCTTTCTTTCTGTATAATGTGTTGGTTTAGTACATGGTGTGGATCGACCTTATGATTAGATTGTTTTCTCGACACGCGTTGTCTTATTTTTATCCTTAATATAGATATTCTCTGTTTCAAAGAATGAGTTTTCTGTTTTATAGAAGGGCTTTGATACCCATTATGAGATACTGTTCTGTGAATTATTATTAAAAAGACACTACAATCCATTAATAAACATTCAAAATGGTTAAAGTAAGGTCGTCTAAATTCTTAAAATCTTTAACAAAAATAAAAAAAAAATCCTGAAAAGTTGAATATTTACTAATAAAATCTCCCATTAATTAACTGTTTATTATTTTACACATTACAATATAATAACTGATGATTGAAAATTAATTTCGAAACATTTTCAATAATCAATTTTATTAAAAAGCTGTATCAAAAATAATTTTTCAAAAATGTCAAATCAGCATTATTTTGCATTTATACACAGGGGAAATAAATAATATTAATCAGTGTCCTGAAGATGACGGTTGATCCGTCGAAATTTATTTTCTTAAAATATATTTTTAATGGATAAATTTAGTTTTATTAAAATATTATTATTATTATTATAAAATAAAAAAAACTCACCAAATTATATGTTCCGTCTATTAATTTGTATATATTAAAAAAATTATTTGTTTGATATGTATTGGGTTTGATTTGACTTTCAATTTTCATTTCTGAAAAAAATAAATATATAAATATATATATTTAAAAAAAATTATATTCCAAAATAAAGTAAATAAGTGTATTAAATATTATTTTTTTCTTAAAATGAAAATGAAAAAAAGAAAAGAATTGAAATTATTAAGTTATTAGTACTTAATAGATAGAATAAAATGAATAATTGTCAATTATAATTGTCTAATAATTTATATCATAAAATCAGACAACTCGCAGGGCTTTTCTGAATTAAATTTAAATTGAAAATAAATTCTAATAAAAGATTTATATCTATTATTTGATAAATCTGAGTTGCTGATTACCATGATTGAAGTTGTAAAGAGAAACCTGATTAGAAGTTGACAAAATGCCAATTTAATCTAGAAAAATTCCAGAGACTCGATCAAATAAATTATTTGATAAAAAACACATCACGCTATTTAATATTTATTAATTTCAAAGAAGTAATTTAAGTTTTAAAAGAATTTTAATTGTTTTTTTTCGTATTTTCAAAGCAATTTTTTTCTCTTTTTTTCTGTGAAGAAAAAAATGTAGTACTTTTTCCAAAATAATATAAAAGAAAATTTGACTCTATTTTAATTTTTAAAAAAAAATCACTTTGAAATTTTCATATTTTTTTGAAAAATAATTTATATATTTAGATATGTTTTTTTCTTCTTGTATTAAGAATAAGAAGTATTATTTTAACTTGATTAAAACAAAAAAATTTTTTTATGTCGTAGAAATTAATTTAATTTTTTGGTAATTTGTTTTAATTAAAATATTTTTTAATTAATTAAAAAATTTTTATTTTTCTGCAAAAAACTGTTTTTATTTATATAACTCATTTTTTTAATTTAATTAAAACAAAATTTGAATTGATTAGAAATATAGAAGCATATAAACGGTTTATTAATTTTCAAAGAAATAATCTAAAATTTGTAAAAAATAAATTTTCAAAATTATTATTTTTGATTTTTTTTTATCTCAAAAAAAATAAATTTGAGTTTGTTTGTTTTTTTGTTGAAAAATAATTGTTGATTTAAAGAAAAAATTAAAAACTTTTCTTTGAAAGTATTTATATTTTATGAAAAATGTTTTATGGAAATAAAAAAAATTAAGTCTTTTGAATTTGATTAAAAGAATAAATTTGCAATTTTCTTTAGGAAAAAAAATTAAATTGACTTTTTTGAATAAAATGAAGAAACGCTTTTTTTTCGTTATAATTTTCCCTCTTTATTAATAGTACTGTTGTTTAAATTAACTCAATATAATTAAAAAAATGTATTTTTTTATAATTATTTATAGATTTCAATTTAAAGTAAATAAAAAATATAATTTGAAATAATTGAAAAAAGATTATATTATAAATAAATTATATATAAAATAATTTTAAACTCAAAAATATAAATAAAAAAATACCATCACAGCTTAAAATTTCATTAGAGTTTTTGAAACCTTCGACCTCGTTAGTTTCTTTTTTATAAAATTTTGGATCATCTTCAAATGATTTTTCATTCTCAAGACTCTGTTTCAATTCTTTCATATAGATATCCATAATGGATTTATTAGAAAAACATTCTGAATTTCGAGGATTTTTATTGACTTTCGTTTGACTGTTACTTTCATCTTCATTGGGATTAAGGGAGTTCTTAAATTCCTCTCCACAAAGAGAAGTTATCTTAAAATCAGTTTGGGAACATATTGAATTGTGCATCCTTTGCTTATGTAATTTAAGATAATATTTATTACATATGTCTTTATAGCAAACATCACATTTGACCCGATCAGTGATCGGGTTTGAAGAGTTGATAAATTGACCATAAATCATTTGGAGAATGTTTGGCTGCACCTGATTTCGAAGCATTTTGTTCGTTCTTTGTTGTTCTAAAGCTTCATAAGAAAAGGAAAGAAACTTCATAAAATCTTGTATGAAATCTGCATGACATGTTATAAGATGGTGCATCACTAAATTACTTCGATTAAATATTTGATAACAATATGGACAAGGAATATTTATGTTTTCTTTAGGGTTCAAACAAGGATTGAACTCGTGTTCTGATTCCCCGTTCGATTCTCCGACCGTTTGATTAAGATGACACCATAATTTATCATATTTAATCAGATCAGAATTAACGGTTTTCGGTGTGGAATTTAAAGATTCAATGTGAAAAGGGTTCAAAACTGGTTTGGTAGCCGGCGGGGAGTTAATCTCTTCTTTTATCGACATGTTAAAGGAAGAAATATTCTTTTCCATTTCCAATTTTTGAATTTCCAAATTCTTGTGATCTTTGATTTTTAAACGTTTCCAGGAAATCTTATCACTGTTTGTATGGATTCCGTGGACTTCGAGTTTATGTCTCTTAAGATAGTATTTGTTACAGAAATTTCGCCGGCAAAACTCGCAATATCCATCTACTTTTGAAGTCATATCTTTACTGTTTATTATTTGCTTCTCTTTTGACGTTGGACTTTCTAAAAATTCTTTATTTTGATCGGAAAAATTGTTGACGAATTTTGTACGACCGTTCTCCAAATGGTTAAGAACGTAATTTGTATTTGAATAATCATACGTACTGCAATTACTACCGGAAGATGACGATCCCGATGAATTATCTGTCATTACTCTAAACTAATAATATATTTATTAATTACAATTGTAATTATTATACAAGGTTTTAATCGAGTAAAAAAATTAAATTTCAAATAATTTTTTTAGATAAAAAATTATTTGTATTTAAAATAATCCAAAAAAATATAAAATTAAATTAATAAATTGAAATAAATAAATTAATGAAAATATTTTTAGTAATTAAAAAAAATTATTACTATTATTAAAAAAACAATAAAAATAAAATAAAACAAAAATTTTAAGTTAAAAGGAAAATAATAAAAAAAATATTTTTAATTTTTTTTCAAAACTAAAAAAAACAATTTAAAATTATAAATTTAATTTTGGATAAAACAGTAAAGGGAAATTTTAAAAATCTTACTTAATCGAATCAATGAATTGCAAAAATGCCCTGAATACAAAATTAAAAAATAATAATGACTTTCGTTTTTGTTACTTTTAAATAAATCAGACGGTTGGTAATCAAATTCGCGATTTAAAATTTTTAAATGACCAATCAAAATAGAATTTAGAATTAATCTAATTTTTTGTTTTAATATTTATAGATAATGAAATATAACATCTCTATAGAATTCATTTGTTTTCTTTTCATTCCTCTTTTTTTGCCCGTATTTTTATTTGTAGATTTTAATAAACTTTCATAAAATAAATAATCATTATTATTATTGAAATAAGAAAAAAAATTATTATTAAATCTATCTATCAATACACATAAATACATATTCAGTATTACGTAATATTATATTCTTATTTTTAAATTAATTTTTTTAAATCGTGCTTCTTTTTATTTTATTTCAAAATTATCAAAATATATTTATTTTTTCTCAAGATTGTTTTTTTTAATCAAATTATTTTTTCAATAATAAATTTCACTGGAATTATTTGATTTATAATATTTTTTCGACATAATATTTCACTAATTTTTAAGAAAATATAATTTTATTTTAATCTCATTAATTTTTTTTGCGATTTTTAAAAGTAATTAAAAAGAAAATCAATGTTGAAGAAAAGAAAAAAAAGAAATTTGTAAAACTGACTGCTTAAAAAAAATTGAAAATTCTGTTTCTTTTAATAAAAAATGGAAACTGATGTTTAATGAAAAACAGTGAATATTAATGATTAAAACAATAAAATATCTGCTGTTTTAATTTATTACCATTAAAAATTAGTAATTATTATTTTTTATAATGTTGTTATATTGAGAAACTAATCAATATTTATTTTTTTCTATTCGAAATTTAAACAAAATTAAGATTATATTTAATATTAATTCAGGGACTCAATTTTTTAATTAAAATTGAAAATTTGATAGAAAAAAATTTGAAAAAAAAATCAATTGTTATTTTTATTTTTCTGTTTAAATTTTATGAAACAAATTCGTCATGAAATTCTTTTAAAAAAATAATTATTTCATTATATCAAACATTGACCGCGGGTATTTTTAACAAATTAAAGTTGTTGAGACTCGTCTTAGTTTTAATTAATATCGAAACGTGATTTGTATCTATATTCTCGAAAAAAATGTTAAAAATTTATTTTTTAAAATAAAGGGTTTTATCATTTTTTTAATTATTTTTTTGCTTCATTAATATATTTTTCTTCGCCATATTATTATATTATTTATTAAAAATTTTTTTTTTCAATTTTCGACCTACTCTTTCTGAGTATATATTTTTGAACTGATTTAAGATATTCACGAAATTACATTCGGATTAGCTAATTGTGTGAGATTATTGAGAAAATTTTAAAAAGAAAATTCAATATAGATTTTAAATTAAAAAATTTTCAATTTGATTAAAACAAAAAATTGAACTTTTGAAATAGTTAAATAATTGTACAAAATTTGTAATATAATCAAAGAAATATAAAAATAAGTTTATTCTTCTACTTCTCTTCCTTATTATTATTATTGATATTTTTACTACTATTATTGTTATTATTATGAGAGAAACTGAGACTTCATCTTGAAAAGCCTATACCACGTAAGAGGCGTTATCCTATAGGAAAACTCTAACGTTTTGTAATTCCTTTCTGTATTCCAATAATTTCACTAAAACCCCCTTCGATATCTACCATATCGAAAAACGTTTTTTCCAGTAACGGATAAGGACTCCTTATTAAGGAGTCAATACAATTGAGCTATTGTGTTCAAATGGATAATATATGACATGAGCAGCAAACCAACTCGTCAAGTCTGCAGTCATGTTCACACGGAAGCATGTTCACAGTCATCAACCGGAAGCAATCTTTGTCATCCGATACTGCTCCTCAGTAACCAGGTTTGACAAATAAGTATTCCT
>MQRK01241144.1:17767-33238 GCA_001938485.1 Girardia tigrina | reverse complement strand
AAATTTTTAAATATATTATTTTATTTTTTATAAATTAAAATATTTGTAATGTCTTTTTTTTAAATTAATTTATTTTGAAATTAATATTTAAATTATTTTTAATATTCCAAAAAATCCTTTTTAATCTGTGATAATTATTCTTAAATTAAAAATGAAATTGCCAGAAAAAATTATATATCTTTGTAGATCCCTATATTTAATTAATTATCGAAGTGAAATGTTAAATAATCGATAATATTTGCAGCACATCCAAGTATAATTTCCTCACATTTTTACCAAAATTTCTTTCTCTTTATAGCCATTTTACAAGTACGTTTTTTTGTGATTGTTAAAATTCTCCCTGATTTGATGCCGGTTATTTGATCAATTTCACAAGAATTAGAAACTCTCATAAATAATTCGTCTGTAAAGAACAAGTAATGTTAAAATAAGATCTCAAAAATGGTCCTTTTACAGATGCAGTTATACAGTAATTAATTCACCAAAGAAAAAGACTAATACTATGTTTAAATTTCTGACATCCATCCTACCGAGACACATTTGACAATCTCTAAAGTTTATCAGGCCCACATTGCTTGTGGACAATCAGAATACACAATTTTGTTCAAACAAATATTTGAGAAGTCTCTTTAATTAAAGTATACTTTTCCATGTTTAAAAATAGATAGATAAGATATGTAATTAATCTGGTGAGCATCATTAGTGTAAATGGTAGCAGAGTCATTCGGTTTACAAAGTAAAAAATACCATTATTTATAAAAACAGAAAATCATTAAGTGTTTTCCTAGATATTACAATCCCACGAAAATTTGAATATGTATTAAAATCAAATAAATTTAAGGCGATGGTTTCTACAATATCACCGAGATGATGAGGTGAAACCAAAGAAGAAATTTCTTTTTACAATTCTAATACTTTCTTTACTTTAGCAGAGGAAGGTGGCTTCGCCATTCTATTTTATTTAGAATAACTATACTCAATACATTTTGGTTCAAACTTACATAAAAAAACTAATAGTTCACTTTTATTCCTTTCCTCAACATCTTCTTCCAATAAAATATTTGAATTCCTTTTGTAAAAATAGTTGATCCCGGGATAATGATGGATCAACTATTTTTACTTACTATAAAAGCAATTAAAATGAACTGAATCAACAAAGTATCAAAAAAAACCAAATCAGTGATAAAAAAACTTTAATCAAAAAATAAAAATAACCTTCGTACTTTAATTCAACATTCATTAAAACCACAAAAAGCACCAAACATCATTCGATTATCATGAATTTATTATAGACTTCATAAATCTAATGATTAATTATTGATTTTGTTTTTAGTTATTATGCTTTTTGAGAAATTACATTCCTTCAGATAATATATGATCCTTATTTTTGCAATTAAATCGTAATAGAATCAACAGTCTTCGTTTTAGATTTCGAAGGAGAGCAAACATATTTTGTGTAAATAAAAGAATATTTTTGACTGAAATGACTTATTATAATAGAATAATATTCTGGACTTAGTAAATCTTTCTATTATATGCTCTGCCAAACATTTCGCGCCATAATAAATCACTTTGCTCCGATTTTTTTTCTTTCTTTGTCTCAGAAATCGTTTGAATGTTTCAAATCATTTTCTTTTCTCAAACTGAGGAGTCTCAGAATCGCCCTGTCCCACTGAAATCGGTGTTGATATTCAACATGCTTTCAAATGGTAATCAGCTCCAAACTGATCCAAAAAAAATCCAGGCATGGATGATCTCCGAAATTTTCAACGAACAGTTTAAAATTTTCACAAGTCAAAGTCTCCATTCGAATGTTATAACAATTATATGTTTGGGTTCTGTCGGGAAATTTTCACTGAAAAATTACTTCCTTTCATTGCTCAAAGTACAATGCGAATACCTTTCTCATTCATCCCCTCTTTTAAAATAAAATAACCCGAAACTTCCTCCCTCCGGGTCGAGTCTTGCACACTTCAACAAGAACAAAAAAAAACAAAAGACAATCATAAATGCGTCTCACATCACACACAAGAATGTCAATGCACAACCATCACTAAAAAAATATCAAGGCATTGTACAAAAAACGAAAGAAAGCAAAACACATCCATACACCAAAACACACGGAAGTAGTGTTACACACCTTTCATCAACTTTTAGTTCCAAAGCTTGTTTGAAAAACATAACTTAATAGGTCATATGATCTGGTAAACTTCTTTATAATATATTTTCTATTTCAAATATGAATAGCCGAACATATGACTAATAGTGTGTGTAATTTCTTGATATCCATCCAACTGAGACACATTTAACAATCTGTAAAGTATGTCAGGTCTACATTGCTTTTATATAATCTGAAAATGGAGAAAAGAAATTTAGTATCTCTTCAATGATAACACTTTTTAGCTTCCAACATTCAAAAGAGCTTGCTAGCCTCCAGGAAAATAAACAAGAGTGTCACTTACATTCACCTACTACTACTAATGACAAAAAATACCGCAGTTCAACAAACTCTGTTTAGCCCATACACAGCGTTGGCATATCGATATTCCATTTGATTTTGGTAATTGGTTTATTGTCACACGAATTCGTACCGATATACGAAAGTGTGGGCCCCGAAGTGAAGGGATATGAAATATCATCCATCAGCTATCAAAATCCACAAGGTCGAATGCTTGTCATAGATTTGGTACTATAATATACTATACTATACTATATTTGATTTCAACTATAAACGATTTAGTTACCACAAAAATTACTCACAAGATCACACAGATATGTATAGACAAATTCTAAAATTTCGATGACTAGTCAAATAGTTAATTTCTCAAAGGAGTTGAACTGATACTGCCAATGTAGATACGGATATTTTGGTGATTGAATAAAAGTCTGTCCAAACGCTACGCAAGGAATTGATAATTAATACAGAAACAAAAGCTGGGAGGTCATTCCACATAATAATCCACCAAAATCGAGAAATGATCAATCATTGCCTTATTAAACTATTGCCAATTTTTAATTTATGGCAATCAATATTTTTATTGATTGCATTTTACTTTTATATTATAATAATAATAATGTAATTTTACATTTTTACTTTAAATAACAAATTGCACAACAAAATCAAAGTTAAACGTCTTGTTCTTTCGCAATTTTCGAAGAGAATTGCAAAATATCTACATTAAATCAACCAATCATCCCAATCATTGGGAACAAAGAAAACGAAAACACAAGATGATTCGCTATGCACCAAAAATGTGTCGCGGCCGCACACTCACACTGGCTTTGAACAGTGGCGTCAACAATCAAAGTACTTAACAACAAACAATAACATGACAAATACACAAATATACCAATTTCAATATACACAAACACAATATGTTTGGTGTTGTGAAGTAGTGGTACACTACACTTACCATAATTATATTCCGTGTATTGTATTGTATTTAATTATCGTTTAATTTAAATATTCAAATTTTTTTTAAAATTTTTGCAAATCCGGCACCGATTCCAACTCCGGCCGGATTTCAAAAAAGGAAACCGGTACATCCCTATTTTTAACTTATTTATATTTCATTTTTCGTCATTTAAATTTATTTAATTTTTGATCATTTTAGGATATTTTTATAATTTTTTTACATCAATTTATGTTTTGATTTGATTATGAATTTATATATTTGTTATTTATTGATTTTTTTTGATATTTTTTTATTTGTTGGTAGACAGGCGCGTACGCAGACGGGATTAGGGGGATAAATCCCCACCTGAAAAATTTGAATTACGATCTTTATTAGCCCTCTGTGTTTTAACAGCATATTAATAAGAATAATCTAAAAGTCTCCTGTTTAAAATGTGAACTCTCCAAGTTTTAGGAGGAATTTTTGAAAATTTCAGAAAATCCCAAAAAATTTAAATTCTGATCTTAATTATTTCTAAGTTTTTTTAACTTACTATTAATAAGAACTATTTGGTTGTTGAAAGAGCAATGCAGATTTGTGAATCTAAACTTTAAACAAATGTAACTCAGCACAGAATACACTTTATTAATCGAAATAAAAACCATCAGAATCAATACATAATGTCAACGATAAACAAGTTTATTGATGTCCCTAGTGGAGAACTCCTGAGTTCTGTATGCGATGAAAGCGTTAAATGTGTCTTTGGTGTCGTCTTGGTTTTTGAAGCATTTTACCTGGAGGAAGTTGTGCAGATGCTTGAAAAAATGGTCGTCGGTGGGCGAGAGGTCCGGTGAGTAGGGTGGATGAGGCAGAGTTTCGTAGCCCAATTCGTTTATCTTTTGTAGGGTCGAATTTGTGATTTGTGGCCGCACGTTGTTGTGGAGGAGAATTGACCCCTTCATATATACCAATCTCGGGTACATACGTTGGAGCTCGTGATGTATTTTGTCAATTTGTTGCCAGTACTTCCCTACGAGGATCGTTTCATCCGTATACAGAAACTGTTATTGCATATAAATCTAAATAGATGTAACGACTCGACCTGAGCCGTCCCGGTGGTAATTATAACCCATATATAAAAGTCGGTTTGACTGGTCGCCGGGTCGTCCGTTCCACTCGTCTGGGGTTCGCGGCACTCCCGACCAGTGCAGACCAAAATCCCACTGTGACGATTTTCTTCGGCTCGATTGACGACGATGATGATCGCTTGGTGTTTAAGGACAAATACGAATTCAATAGAAACTGTCCATCGCGCAATATCGATTCTTTATCAACCGTCTTCGCCGAATTCGCACAGATTTTCAGTAGCGACAGTTGCGATTTCTTCACGTAATTTGGATTTTCGATCGCAGATGATGAAGAAATCAAAGAATTGAGTGAAGGCGCGTACGCGTTTGTTGATCGGATTTCTTCGTGCAATATCGACGAATTCGTACACAACTTGCGCGATTTTGATACCGTTCCTTAGTCGGAAAATTTTCGCGGATTGGAATTTTCATTTATGATTACCATTTTGGAAATTTATTTGATTTAATAACGAAAAAAATAATAGACACTAACGAAGAAATTTGATTTTTAAAAAATAAACCGATTAGGCATTTTGAAATTTTTATTAAAATAATTCCGTAAAACAATATCGTTTTTGTATAGTTTTTTTTACGTACATTATAAAATAATTTTTAACATAAAAATGGCACTTAATTTTGTGAAAGAAAGTAATGCACTCATTTCTTGAACTTTTCGGGATCCAAATCTTATCCTCCAATGTCCTAATGCAAGCATCTCTTTCTTTAAATTTCATCTCTTGGTTCCCGTTTATTCTTGTCATTATTTCCCGCATCTCTTCATTATTTTGTTGTCAAGGGATAACCAATTTCTCTTTGATTGCCAACATCCGTGTCTTTGGTTTGATCGTTTTTGCTTGTTCGTTTGGTGTCAAACATTGTGCGCATAACATACAGTCAGTTCATGATAGCGCGTCTACGGTTTTGTGTAATTCTCCCTTTCGATATTCAAGCTTCATATCTAAACTACTTAAATAATTCATCCAATTCTGAAATTGTGGCTTAGTGGCTTTTTTTGTAGTCATCATAAATGTGATAGCTTAATGATCAGTTCACAATTTAAATCGTGCACCGTAAAGATAATTGTTAGTCGATATCTAAATTAAATTAACAATACGAATTCAAACTTGTTACCAAAAATTTATTCTGATTAAAACAAAACATAAAACATGGGAGAATTAATTCAGAAATAATTGGAACCATATTTAATTAATTTTAAATAAATTAATAAAGATTTGAATGATAATTCTAAACAATAATTTGATAATAATAATTTATAATACTTATATTCTTCCTAACATCCCCCTTTCTTAAAAGATCTTAACCATTCTATATTACGTATTATTTTTTTTCAGTATTATTTTCCAACTCATAACTACGATCATGAGTCTTTTTAGTTACTCAATATGGTACTTCATATCTGTTATCGTCTTTCACACGACCTTCTTTTTTTACTAAAACTTCCTCATTTATTTCAAAATGTCTGTTTCCCCGATTTTCATTTTGATAATTAACTAATTTTTGATTTTTTATAGCTGCTTGTATTCGTTCATCTCTGTTATTAGTTCTATCTGTGCCACCCCATTCTCTGTTGATTTTAAAACCAAAAACTATTTCGGCCCGGACTCATTTTTAATGATTTTAGGACAGTAGCATTTAAACAAAATTCAATTTCAGGAAGTATATCCACCCAGTTTTTGCTTCTATTTGTCTCCACTGTCGTGTTAATATAATAGTCCTGTTAATATAAATATAATAGTCCTGAATTGCCTCTCAATTATTCCATTTGTATTATGGTGGTATGGGCTTGAAAAGTCTAACTTGATCTGGAACTTTTCAAAACATCGTTCTAATTAATTTTGATTCAAAAGTTCTTCCACGATCAACATGAATTAACCTTGGTGCCCCAAATTTCAAAATCCAATTGTTTAAAATAGTTTTCGATGTTGTCTCTTCATCTTGTTTAGTTATTGCAGTCATGGAAACATATCTACTAAACTGGTCAATTATACCTAATATGTACTTTTTTCCATATCTATTAGTCTTAAGACGCCCAAAAAAATCAATAAAGATTGATTCAAATGGATTATTGCATTGTTGTTTGATGATGACTTCTTTTGTTCTGGTTGTTAGTGCTTTCCTTTTTTGAAAGCCCTCACAAGTTTCAATTATTTCCTTGACCTTTTTTTTAATGTCTTTCATTGCATAAATATCTTCTATGTAATTGATAATCTTTTTCATACCAGCATGATACAATAATAAATGAATATGTTGAATAAATTGATCTCTTTTATTATCTTGAATCCATATTTTTTTCATCTCGTGTCATTACTACTCCTTCTTTTAACATATATTCATCTATTTCAAAATCGTTAATCCGTCTTTTAATTTCCTCAATTTCTCTACTATTTTGTTGCCATTGTATAAAATCTGATACAAAAAGTGTTGCTAAAATTTTGGTCTTTAATTTTCCTTTTTTAGCCTCCTTGTGTTGCATTTGACATTGACCGCACATATCACAATCTCTCCTTGATAAAGCATCTGCATTTGAGTGATGCAAACCTTTTCTGTACTCTAATTTCATATCTTAACTGCTTAAAAAGTTTAGCCAAGTTTGAAACTGGGATGTTATTGGTTTCTTTGTCGTCATCATATATGTTATAGCTTTGTGGTCCGTTCTTAAAGTAAATTGTCTACCATATAGATAATGCTTAAAGTGTTGTGTGAAAAAATAAATTGCTAACAATTCTTTTCTTGTTATGCAGTATCGATTTTGTGCTTACTCATAGCGTGTGATCCATACGCAATTACTTTTTCATTTTCTTCATCATCTAACTGAGATAAAACTGCACCGAACGTGTTATGACTAACATCGGTATCTAAAATGAAATCCTTATTGAAATCAGGATACGCCAAAACTGGTGTTTTTGTTAAAGCGTCTTTCAATTGAAGAAATGATTTCTCACATTCGTCATTCCAAAATAGTTTTTCCTTATTGCTTCCACAGAGGGTTTCCAAATTCCTTGAAAGATTTGAATAATTTTTTAAAAATTTTCTATAATAATTGCACAGGCCCAAAAAATTTTTTTATACAGTTTGGTCTTTGAAATGTTTTGATGGATTCTAATTTATCTGGATCGATTCTAACTCCCTCGATTATGTGACCTAAAAATTTCGTTTTACTTTTCAGCAATTGACATTTTTCTGGATTGATCTTAAGACCCGCACATTTAATTTTATCTAACAATTTATTTAGTTTCAAAATATTTTCGTCCACAGTTTTTGAAAATACTAGAATATCATATAAATAGACTAACGCTTCCTACGATAACATATCGCACAAAACCGTGTTCATCAATCTTTGAAAAGTTGGAATAGCTGCCGCTATTCCAAATGGCATGCGGTTAAAACAAAATTGACCGCTTTTTGTAGAAAAGCCGTTTTCAATTTTGATTCTTCGTCTAAATCCACTTGGTAATACGCATTTCCTAAATCAATTGTGCTAAAGAAACGAGCTCCATTAAGCGAATCCAGCATTTCCTCGATGTTAGACATCGGATAAGCCTGTCTTTCGGTCACTTTATTTAATTGCCTAAAATCCAAACAAAGTTTAATTTCCTGTTTGTCTTTTTTCCACACACAAACCATAGGTGTGTTCCAAGAGGAATTGCATCGTTTTATTATGTTATTGTCTTCCAGATTTTTTATCAATTCTTCAATTTTATTTTCTAAATTTTCTGGTTGTCTTCTCGGTTTCATTAAAATGGGATCACCCTTTGTAACAATTGTGTGTTTCAAAAGTTTTGTGCAACCCACATCACATTTATATGCCATAAATACATCAACATGTTTTTTTATTATTTTATAGAGAGGTGAGTCTAATTCTATTTTCAATATATCCACAATATTTTTTAATCTGATACTATTTGTTACCTGTAATCCAAATTTAGTACTAATACTACATATCTCATTACAGTTACTTTGATCCAAATTATTTCCACTTTCATTGAATATTTCTTTTCCTATTTTTAAGCGAATATTAAAGGCATGTAAATATTCCATACCACATATAATGGAAGGCTATACTTATTCAGCAATATAAAATTTAATCAACTTATAAATTTCACCTATTTCAATTTTTAGAACGACAATTCCTAGTATGTTTAATGCACTTCCATTAGCGCAAATAATATTATCCTTGTTGCTTTTATTTGAAATCATTCTTAACTTATTAACTATATCCTTACTCATAACATTTATACGGGCACCTGTTCTAGTAAACAAGAAAAATATTGATCGTTATATTTAATTACCATCTGGGGTCTTCCATCAATTTTATTATATTTTATTTTCATATTGCATAATTTAGATTTTAAAATATTGTCTTCCTGTTAATAATGCGCTTGACACTTTAAATTTTATCATTTGATGCACAAATGTCAGATATGTTACGCAATCGGTCAGTATTACGATTATTTTCTATTAGGTTAAAATTATCTTACTTAAAATTAATTATTTTACTTTTATCCCTATTCTTTACAGATACCTTATTTACAGACTTCCTGTTTATGATATTCACTTCATCATTACTTTTAAAATATTTATTAATATCAATATCGTCATTATAATTATCATTCAAAAAATATTGTTATTACAATTATCAAATAAAAAATTACTATTTACACAATTACAATATTTTAAATTACAAATAAATGGCTCCAAAAATTTCTTACACAAATGGCTCCTATCACTTCTCGCTTTGATGGAGCCTGATCGTTTGGGATCTGATCTCTTTCCTGCTGTTCCCCATCATATGTCTCGATCTCTTCACAATTGTCGTCTAAAACCGCAATGTTTTATCTCGTTCTGTTGCCATTCATTCCAAAATAATTTCTCTGTTTTTCATAATCTCCTTGTCGTTTCTGCCAGCACTGAAAACTAAAATGACCATACTTTTTACAATGACTACACTTTATATTTGGACATTCTCTTCGGATATATCCATGTTCTTGACATGCATGCACTACTGATATTTGAATGGCATTTGATTTGCTTTCTGGGACAATTTCGGCTAACATGCCCCTCTTTCTGACAGCTCCAACATACAACTGGGTTTCTCAAATGTTCATTGTTTGCATGATTCCATTTTGTCCTTTCCATAGGTAGTTTGACTAATCGTGAATTTGAAAATTGTTGGCACTTTTGTACGATTTTGGCAAACGTTTCTTTTCGATGGACTACTGATATTTGAATTGATCCGTCTTCTCTTTCAATACTGTCAATCTTCCGAATAATTTCTTTGATCTGCTCCACGTCATTGGCATCTCGTAAACGTAATTCCCTTTTGATAGTGCTACTCTTGGTACAATGTACCAAAAATACGCTATTAATTCTTTTTTATCCCATTTATGTGACATTAATTTTTTAACTAATTTTCCGATTTTATCGAAGTTCAAATTTGTTCCATCCGAACCTTTTTCGTATGAATATAAATTCATAAAATCCTGTGTTAACGATGAAGGTTTGGAAAATGCTCTTCTGAGTCTTTCCTTAAGCTCCACGATATTTGGGTCCACTTGTTCATAGACTGGAATTAAATCTCTGGAGAGAAATGCCTTAACCATAATTCCTTTTAGATTTGGATCGGTACTTTGAAAAATCTTCTGAATTCTTCGATAAATTCTTCTAAGTTATTTTCTCCATTGTAAGTTTCTGGAACCAGATTCTTCCAATAACTGAACGTGGTCGCCATGTTAGTCGATATCTAAATTAAATTAACAATACGAATTCAAACTTGTTACCAAAAATTTATTCTGATTAAAACAAAACATAAAACATGCGAGAATTAATTACGAAATAATTGGAACCATAATTAATTTTAAATACATTAATAAAGATTTGAATGATAATTCTAAACAATAATTTGATAATAATAATTTATAATACTTATATTCTTCCTAATAATAATGTTTAAAGTATTGCGTAAAATGAAAAATAAAATAAAATCAATTCGCCGGTCATTTTAGCGATATCTTTCATCGCATCAACCATTTTATCATATCTTTCAGTTTGTTCAGCTAATTTAGCTTTAAACTTTCGTTTCTTTTTCGATTAATTTAAATTTGATTTCAAGTTCATTTTCAATTGAATTTAAAAATCGACATTGAAAAAATTGACAATTGTGAAAAACTTCATTTGAAATTGACATTGATTCACCGCTTTCAAAAATTGGACTTGAAAAATTGAAAATTGTTAATTGTGATTATAGTTCACAAAATAACTTTTTACACACACACATACAACAAACACACATTCACCAATCATTTACAAATTACATTCATCATATTAACATACATGCATGCAGATATTACATTACAAACACACAAACTTACTTGCAATCATTTCATCATAAATAAAATAGAAAATGAGGCTCACCATTTAGTTATTGCAATTTACCAGTTTACGGACTTTATGACATCACAATGTGTTTGTCTGTATGCTTGACATAACTAAGAATAAATTGCCTATCTATTTTTATTTAGATATTTATATTTGTGACTTAATTATGTGCATGACGTACCTTTGAATTGGGAAATTTTATCAAAAAGATAAGGAAATTCGTGAATATAATTATTACTTGAATCGTTTTTAAAATTATTATTTTTTTTACTTTTAATTTAATTTTTTAATTTATTTGATTTTATTTATTTAATTTATTATTTTTATTTAATCATTTTAATTTAATTTAATTATTCCAATTTACTAATTTAATTATTTAATCATATATTTTATTTTATACACTGAAACTGGCAAAATAAATATTCGGTCAAAATTGGCAATTCTCCGCTCCAATTCCTTTATAGTTATGCGGTATCTAATTTCATGTTTTTTCATAGACTTTGCAATTACTTGTTCCACCCCATTTTCGTTTTCCGGTGCCAAAACTGCCCCAATCGTGCCCCAATATTTTTAGTGCCAGATTGTTTATAATACTGGCTGTCGTTGTCATGTAAGGAGTTTCCATGAAAAATGATAACGAAGTAATTCCAACAAGATTTATTTATTAATTCAAATTTACCGGTGAAAGCCTTTCGAATATTTAAACAAATCATCTTTCAAGATAATTTTTATATTTACTATATACAAATGATAATATTAGGCATATAAATATGAAAATGCATTATTTATCCTCTTGTCCATGTGAACGATATTTATTGTAGCTGACACTTAATAATATTTCAGATTTATTAAGGAATGACTCGTGATACTGATTATAGCAAATTTTATCTAACTTTTTGAATATTAAAAAATCCCATCAAATCCCACCTAAAATTAGCATTATATCCATCTAGTAATAACAACTCCATTTATCAATAAATTATATTATAGATAAATTCATGCATACAAAATACATACAAATTTACACATACACATGTAGACACACGTACAAACGTACCATGTATTAAAATCATTTATCAATAATACAGTCATTTAACAATAAAAATTACCTGATAATATCTGCAAATGAAGATGTTTTTACTGCATCGGAAGAAGAAACCGAGGAGAAGAAACTCAGCAATTTTGATGCTGAGGTATTACCCGTTGTTTGAGGTCAGACATATTTTTTAAATATTTCTGATTGTGATGTACTAGAGTGACTGAAAATAATATTTTTTAACTCTTCATATGGCTGAGAAGAATTAAGACATTTGACAGCGCTGGATCCGAGTTTCTGGGAGAAGGGAGATTCCTAAGGAGATACTTGGTCATTGTCAAAGAATTGTGTTTGTTGTTGAACGAGAATTCGAAGATGGTGAACCAAAAAATGGGCGTACCATCATCATCAAAATAGAATGTCCGAGGTTTAGGTAGAATTGAGTTTGCTGAACTTTCGGCGAATTCTGATACCATTGGAAAGATCGCAAACTACAGAAAAAAATTTATTATATAAAATATTGATCGGGGTTTGATAACCAATTAAACTTGAAAATCCATTTCTTTAAGACAATATTATGTAATATGCCCTGGGGTCAGTTGATGCAATTGAAGTCAATCTTGCAATTGCCTATTCCGGTGACGTCATGACATATGAAATCACCGGAATTTGAACTCTAGTGATGTCATGAGATGTGACATCACTGAAGTTTATTATTATTGAATGTGGGAGGAATGACATCACCACAAACAGTATTTTACTGAATCTCTTTAAATAATACTTTATTAGAATTAAAGTCATATATATTAGAATTTAAATGTTTTGTACTCTCTTAGTATCAAAAAATAAATTTATTATCACCGTTTTGTGGGACATTATTTTTTTTCATTTTGACGTTTATTCATCTCGGAGACCATGCATGTCTTGCCATCTTTTTCACGAAATCGTTCTAAAGTTCAACCTAACACAGATCATAGAAAGTGTCTATATATAAATTTAAAAAACGCTAAATACAAATATGCATAAATAAAGAAAAAAACAATTAAGTAATTAATAACACACCAATGTTTAGATAGAAAATTAATTTTAGATACCGATGCTAGTCATAACTCGATGGGTGCAGTTTTATCTCAGTTAGATGATGAAGAAAATGAAAAAGTAATAAGTCATAAAATGTTATGATACAACATTGAATATTATGTAATGTAAAATATGAATCATTTAAGGAAAAAAGAAAAAAAAAGTTTCTTAATATAAAATGACCGTAACGAACCGAGAAAAAAGAAACCTATATATACCGAAAAAATGATCTCACCGTCTGTGATTCTCTTCATCTGTCGCATAATCTGACATTGAAACTCAGTATGGATTGTTGTCTCAACCGTTGGTTTGTAGGTAGATAGTAAATAGCTTGAGCCCATATTTGAAATCTCGACTACATCCTAAACAAAATAGATGCAATCATAATCTGGTCTCAAAGTTCACTTGTTGATCTTCTGACACCATTGTTGTATTCTGGGTATTTGTTTTCGGTTCATTTGGTCATTTGGGTCAACTTGATCGTTTTTTTTGATTAAGTATACTCGAACGACTTGATTGACTTCGTCGTTTCACCATCGAGAATAAATTTTTTTCCATAAATTTTTTTTGTACAGAAGTACAAAAAGTACCGTTAATGAACAAAAAATTATTTGATTTTTTTGAAAAATATATTTTCCAATATATTCGTACTACAATTTTTAAAAAAACTACTTTTTTACAATTTAAAAAAAATGTACTTTTTAATAAAATGTACAACTAATTGTACAATCAAAATTTAGTAATAAAAATTACAATAATTAATGAAAATCAATAAGACAAATGCATCCCATTTTAGGATAGAACACCGGATATTCGAATTAACTTATATGTTTACAATTAATTTGATTCTAAACAGTAAATTTAACTGTTTGAGGATAGTTTCATTAGACTACATTCAATCACCAAACACACCAAGTATTACCTTTACCATAACCGCATTGATTTATGAAATATTAATATAGGTTTCGATGACATATAAATATTACATGAAATATTGATGACCGAATAAAAATGAAAATATTCTTTTATACTAATGCAAACTTTTATCGGTAAACTTTTTAACTAAGGAGCCAAATATGAACATAACAACAACTTTAAAAATAATTTGGAGCCAAAACTGCTTATTTAGTAAACTTATTTAAACAAGGCGCTCGAGATCTATGGTTTGTTCGGTATCCTGAATTTTAGTTTTTGCAATATTACCTTTATTATTATCAGGGTGCCTATGCTCAATTGTTGGTAATAACTGGCAAATGGCGAGTACTCGCGTATATTGTGTTCATTTGAAATGTTTTGTGTTATTGAATGCATTATACGTGACATGTAATTCGTTACGACAAGATGTGATTTGATAAATGATATTTGAAATGTTTTGTTATTTTTTGTTTATCAAGTTCGCTTTTTTTTAATTTTGTTGTGACAATTATGTGGCACTGATTACAATATCTAGAATTTAACCCTTTAGTATAAAACACTGATTCACGAGAGTCAATGAATTCTTGAAAGGCCATTTTCACAGCCCCCGAAGAAATAATAATTATTATTTTCTTTTAAGAAACAAAAAAATGGCCGCAATATTCTTTTTATTCCAGAAAATCACAAGAAACGTACACAAATTTGTTTCGCGCCAATTATTTTTTCTTACTTTCAATTATAACCAACAATTCACAGTATTTTAAAGTTATTTGCAACTTTACCAGTAACAGCAAGCACAGCTGAACGATCTTTTTTGTATGTTACGCAGAATCAAGACTTACTTTCGAAAAACAACATCAGAGCAGAGATTGAATCTATGGTTTGTTCGGTATCCTGAATTTTAGTTTTTGCAATATTACCTTTATTATCTACTATCGGAAATGGCCAAGTTTAACGAGGCTTCATGGGGTTGGTATCTTTTTCATGGATCCTAACATATTTTGCTGATAACTGAACTTTGCAGATAAGACAAGTTCTGGACAGAGGTTTCAAAATATTGGGTTTCACTATAGCAGAGGAAGTGTTTTCTGGAAAGATATATATAAGCTGTCTACTGAATTATGAATTGTTAATAAAGTTCTTTGTTTAGAAAGTTCTTCGACTTTAGATGATAGGTCGATACTCTGGGTATTGGCGGAACTTGAGCTTGATAATTCTTAGAGAACTAGATCAACGATTGTAGCCAAATCGCTTTTAATTTTTCTTGACCAGCTTTGATTGATTTTGAATTCCATCTCGTCTTGACATCGATACACAAGTTCATCTGGAAAGGATTGAGATCATGAATAGGCTGAAGCACTCCCATTGCTTTATTAGATCGTCAAAAGAGTTTGATAAACCGTCGTACTTTCTAAAAAGGTTTCATTTTAGAATTCGACTTCCGAATCATCATTTTCAAGCTTTGTATTTAGTCGTGTTAAATTTGATTAATTAATATATAATATATATATATATATATATA
>MQRK01241144.1:1849-12996 GCA_001938485.1 Girardia tigrina | reverse complement strand
TTCTCTTGTCTTTCAAATAAATAATTAAGGGCACTTTCTCTAGAAAATCTTTCTCTTTATATACTATTCTTCCTAAATTAAATTCCTCTTATTTTCTTAATTTAAATTCTATTTACTTTTCTGATATAAATATTTGTTATTTCTTTCCTAATTATTTATATCTTTTACTTAAATCAAATCCGATTGTTTATATATATTATATTTATTATAATAAAAAGGTAAATAATCTTTTATTATACCTATTTAATTAAAACAAAATATTTAATTTTTAAATTTTATATTTTTATACCTAACATTATGATCAAAATCAGCTATATGTTTTTAAAAAAGGATATGATTCTTCGTCTTCTGTTCCAACATGTCGAGCATTATATGACTTTAGCGCTGAATCGACAAATGAACTTCCCTTTGCTGAGGGTGACGCAATAAAACTTATACAACAGGAATATCAGTGCAGTGGGCTGATTCTGACGAGCGCACCTTTTCTAACGAATTTTAAGCCCCAAGTGAGACGAAGGAATGAATGGAGCCTAATAATAAATTCAAATTACAGTTTTACAACATTTGTTCCAATGCATAACGGAATACCTCTGAACGATTGTATCAAACGAATGACATTCGGAGGGAGAATTTTGACAAATCGATTAATTGAAGTTATTTTTTACGGACAATTGGACGTTCGGAGTGAGATGTATATCATGAATCAATGTAAAGAGGATACATGTTTTGCGTCACAACAGTTCTTCAAAAATCTAACTCGAATCAGTAGCGGTGCGATACAACCAGCAGTCTTAACCGGTGAAGATTTTTCTCAAAATCAATTCGATCCGGTTTCAAATTCAAATAATAAAAGAACCTCTGCTGAGATACAACACTGTAATATCTCGTAAACAAGAAAATTATTTTTTTGAGTCTACAACAATGGCAATAATTAAATTCGTAATATTGTTTA
Source organism: Girardia tigrina (assembly GCA_001938485.1). Lineage (NCBI taxonomy): Eukaryota > Metazoa > Platyhelminthes > Tricladida > Dugesiidae > Girardia > Girardia tigrina. Next base: position 12,044 of record MQRK01241144.1, on the reverse strand, counting down.
TGACAATATGAATTTGAAATTGCGATAAATGTATTGATCACAAATTTCAAATTTAATTATTGCCTTACAAAGTTAATTATTATCTGCAAATTTAATTATTGCCTTATTTTGCTTTAATCAATTTGTTTAAAATATTTCCTTATTTGCCGTCAAAAAAGAAGACATTAATTAAATTAACAAATACTGATCATTAAAATACCGAAATTTATATTGTGAAAAAAACATCCTGAATTATCCATCTTAAAGAATCCAATTTCCATGTCCCTTTTATTATCGAATTACGAACAGTACCACTGAAACATTTGACGAATCTGATTTTTTTCTCGAATTTATTTACAATAACCATATTCGTAATTGTAGTCAAATGGAACTGAAAAGTTAGAGGTTATTTTCTTGTTAAACATCTTTTGGATTGTTGTTTAGATATTAAAATTTATTATATAAAATATTGATCGGGGTTTGCTAATCAATTAAACTTGGAAATCTTCCCCTTTTATATTAAGACAATATTATATAATATTCTCCGGGGTCAGTTGATGCAATTAAAATTAACCTCGCCATTGTACATTCCGGTGATGTCATGACACATGAAATCACCGGAATTTGAACTCTAGTGATGTCATGAGAATTGACATCATTGAAGTTCAATATTACTGAATGTGGTGAGGAATGTCATAACCACAATTGTTATTTACGTATAGAGTGTGTTTATTTCTGTTTATAACGACTAACAGTTTATTGCATAGTTATTGATAGATAAATTGATTTTTACAGGGACATATATATATATATATATATATATATAATATCAATTTTTGCTCACATAATACAGATAATGTTTTTGTGTTGTGTAGTGACGGTTAATCCGCTACGCTTATAATCCAAATTTAGATCTCATTAATAAATTAAAAAAAAACAAAAAATATCATTAACAAATTCTTCATCAGTAGTAAACGCTCGGCACAAATAAAATTTTACCATTAAATCAAATCATCATCAATAAAAATATTTCCGCATGTAGAAATTTTTCATCTGAAACAAATTCTTATCATTAAATAAAATTTTTTTCTTTAAGGGAATTTCGCTTTAATAAGTCATTCTTCTCCAAGAAGTCATCTATCACCAACAATTTTTAATATAAATAAAATTTTATCATATTTATTTTTTTCTATCATTAATAAAAAAATCAATTATACCTTTTTTATTGATAATCAAATAACAATGCGAATTTATCGCACCTTTTTTTAACAACAGATGCTATAACTCTTAAAAGTGCGATAAAAATTTTACAAAACCTACACAAAACTATACATTTATTTTGGAATAAGAAATCTTTACAAAGTGTTCTTGCTTAAATAAAAATATAGAAATTATTCGATCCTTGAGATTTCTCCATTTTGTAAGTCTTCATTAAAACTTTTCAAATTCTGTTTTTATTTTAAATTTTTACATAGGGTGCGATAATATTTTAAGTTTTTTAGTTATTTTGGAGTGCAAAAATTTCGCATCCCACTGTATAAAGAATTCAAAGACAAGTGGACTAAATTAAATTAATAAGAAAAAATATTAATGCAAAAAAATGGAGAATAAAATCTGCTGCTTATATAAGATAAAGAGCAGCCATTGCTATTGTTAATATATTGTCCCAATTACCCAATTTAATACTTATCTGTAACTCTTTATTTGAAGTCGAAATAATTATATTTTATCATCAACGTCAATCAAAGGGTTACTTTAATGAACCATTGATTGACGAGGTTCATCACTTTCATCGTAGATTTATCATTTAGGAGCATTTTGTAAAGACGGTTTAAATTATTAAATTCTTCGCAAGTTCAGCCAGATAAGAGGCCGTATGATAATTTCTTTTTGTGTCTATCGTCTGAACACACAATATTGGAATCGTTTAAGAATTCGAGACACGGGCACATGCTCATTTTGTACATTGCTCCAGCCATCAAGCATCATACAAACATCTTGATTTTCTAAAATACTTACACATTTTTCTATAGGAGTTTAATGTACAGAATCAAGTAGATGGCTAGATATATCATGAAAATGGAAGCTCATATCCAAGCCAAAAAATATACTATCTTCTTGAATTCTGGATGTTCTTCGCTGCTGAATGGCGAATTAGTTGAATAGATATAACGTGCAATTTGATGATCCATGGTAACTGAGAAGTACAGACAATGAAATCATCTATTTTAATAATCTTTTTCCCATAAAAAGATGGAGATATAATAAAATGTGACGGTCGTTTTGGTGTCTTGATTCCAGATAAAGAGGATTGCACTGAAAGCGGCTAGAACTAGGGCTTAAATGAACATCAATGACCAAAATATCTGGCAACACAAGGCAGAAAAATCAATTAAGTCTTAAAATTAAAATTCTTTAGAAATACTTACTTTGGTTGCATTCAAGTAAATTTTTTTCATTCTTTCTACTAAGCATTTCTTTGTTGCACTTATTGCAAACTGACCTGCAGCCAGAGTTACCATCAAGAGTAACTTTCTTAAACATTTTTCAAATCGCATCACTTTTATGTGAACTCATGCTTTCATTTCGTTTGAAGTTGTAAATGAAAATTTCGATCTCATTTAAACAAAAAATCTTAACAGAAAGTTTTATAATTTTTTGAAATATTTTTGTTTTTCCTTTATTTTCATCTTAACTTTTTACTTTTTATGGTCATATTTTTATGAAAGAACTTAAAAATAATATTAAAATTTTGAAAAAAAAGCACAAAGTAATGAGTTGTTAAGAACAACTCATTTTGATTGATCAGGCATTCGGCATATGCTGATAAATTCAGCAATTAATTGTTGCGGTCCAAAAGTTAATAAACCAAACCATATTACGACTAAAAAGATATAAAACAAAAAACAGAATGCGATTTTAGTAAAATACATATATTTGGAGCGTTATGACAGAAGTTTGACATTGAATTGAGGGTCGGAATTGTTTTCGGTCTCTTCGTAACCCGACAGAGCATTAGCGTACAGCGTGAGAGCTAGAAACAGAACGTAAAGGGAGTAGATAAAGTCGAATAATAAATCACCTGAGAAAGAAATGAATCTTAACCCCTCTCCGGATAGAAGATTGTGAGGTGCATCCTTGAAGACAGTCGATCTATTAATTGCCATATGTCGAGAGAAGTTATGGAGCCTAAAAGAAAAATTTTAATTGAAAGTGCACCAAAAAAACGATAAAGTTCCTTAACGGACTATCCATTATAGTCGAGAGGTCAAGTGACTCTCTCCCGAAAGGCCATCGCACGAGGGGCCCAATTCCGAAATCCATAAGTCGAAATGACACTTCCCTGAAGAGATATACCCCTGCAAAGAATCAAGAATTAATTAAAACAAACAAAGGTTAATTAAAACTCACCATGAGTCAACAATCACCCGACAATTTCAGCCGAGTCATCGTTGACGCAGCCGCACACGAATGTCAGGATTTGAAGGTGTGCCATGACACACAGGTTAGGAACCTATAATAAAATCAAAATTTTCAAAAATTGAAAAATTTTTAAGAAGACACGCTTACTCGGCCGTCCAACCAGTATCTTAGAAGTCCCTAGACTCCTTGTTTGCAGCAATTGATTGGTGGAGTTGAGACACCCCTACACGGAACCTAGAATATAAAAGGGAATCACATTTCCAGACAGCGCGGACTTATTAAACAACAATTTTATAGAAACATTTCGTTCGAACTGTTCTTTACACGCGACTTCCAGCACGATTTCAACGCGCATAATCTGAGAGCATTTCCGAGAGCCTTCCCTAGCGCTATTTGGAGATTCAAAACTACCATTCGAGAGCATACCGAGGATAGAGATGGACGTGAACGAACATTCCCCGGAACCGAGAAATAAAGCGAACTGTAATTAATTTAGTTACTTTTATTTTTTATTTTTTTATTATTGTGTAATAAAACTTTGATGAAAATTTGTAATGTTATTCCTTAATTTCAATTGTTTTTAATTTATAAACCGAGTTAATCGTTTAAGAGGAGTAGAGAGTCGTCGTCGTCGCCGTCACCCGTGGCTATACATGCCCCAAATCGATTTCCAAATGATAGAGCCGACAGAATTCGTGGGGGACCATACGGTCCTAATGATCGTTGACGTAAGGTCAATTTCAATGGAGGCGTTTATCAGAGGCGCTCACAGCGCATCATTTCTCGACGGACTCGATCCGTCGGTTCATGTGCAGCGATCCATATAGCGACGGGGACGCGGGAAATTCCGTTCCGTCGTAATCGGCCTTTAACCTTAACCTTTCAATCTTATAAAGCAATAAATTTTAGTGAATGTCGTTTTAATCGTTATTGAATTGATATTTAAATTATTTGAAGCGTATATTTTAACATTTTTTTTGGTGCGAGAAAGTTAATAGAATAAAGATAATGGTGATTTCATATAAAAAAACTTAAGGAACAATTAAGATAAATTACCCGAGTGGGTCACGAGCGCGACTTTTACAATCAGGCTCAATGTAAAACCATGATTTTAAGCAGAGTTTAATTCCGTGTCGACAATTAGAGATCGAATTTTGATAATTTAAACAAACGTTTTTACGTGTATTTATTCATTTATATTTTTTTTTACGTTTATTTAATTTTAACTCAATTTTATAAGTTTATTATTATTTATCAAATTTAACTGATTTTACTGAAAGATTTTGAGTTTAATAAATATAGATGTATTAGTAATTTAAAGAAATCGTTTCGTTTTTAAAGAAATCATCAGTTCGGTAAGCAGTACGAAATTGATATGAAATAAGTGAATGCACTGAGTATTAAATAAATAAAGTTTAAGATTTAATGAGATTGTCATTTAGTAACTAAACAATTTACGATTTAGTAATTATAATATGGAAATAACCCAAATAGAACTAAGTTATTTCACGATAAAGGGATATGAAGTTGCATGAAAATGAAGTGAAAATCTTTAAGTAACATTCTTACTATAAAATATTTTAATAGTGAGGTCGACACCTTGAGGTTTTAGAGTGATCCCCAGAACTACCAACTAATTCGAAGTATTACTAGGACATTATAGGGATAATAAGTATAGTTTAAAATCATCCCCGAGCGACGCTCAGCTAGGTGGGGGCCCATAGGCCATCCCGTCTTTTGCAGAACCGAAGGTCCTTCAAACTCGGGACTGCCAGGCAGATGTCGAGGAGAAGAGACGTCCGACCCGTCATATATGTAGAAATGAGTAAATCTTGTAATCGATGTTGGGTTGTGGCTGACCATTAATAGCCACTGGGGGCTCAAGAGCTTTCAAAAATGTTCATACTTCGAGGGGTCGCGACATAATGATCAATCAAGTAACTCCTCAAGTTTTTGAAATTGTTTGCGTTAAACAGTGATAGCTAAATTAATTTCCTAATCATCATTGGACAGTTAAACTTGATTGCAAAGATCATAAGTGTCTGATAAGCATGGATATTCCGTTGAAATTTATAAATAAATAAATGTGTTCTTATAAAATAAAGTTTTTTAATTTTTAATTTCTTTCATTATAGCTAAAGAAATCCAAATGATCTTTAACCATGTTTAAGTTTTCTACAAAAAAATTTTAAGTTTATCCTCAAAAATTATTTATTTTCACTAAGGATTTTATTATTTAATAAATTATTGAGGTTGCGGCCAAATTATTGAGACGGCCGATACCCCTTGTTTGTGCGGAGAGTCTCCGGCGGAAAGGAGTGGCCAATGATATCGATGTCGAGCAAGAGCCCCGTATTCTTTTTCAGGAGCCCTGAAAAATTCTTTTCCTATTTCAAATAAAATTGAAATTTAAAGGAATAAAATAAATTGTTTCATTTATTGTCTTTTCCTCTGTTAATACGTGTTTAAAAAGTAATTGCTGAAATCATTTTAGAAAACACTTCGTGATAAAAAAATGTGTTTTGGACCAACATTATTATTTATGTGTTACCCTAAATTAACTGAATGTCGATGAGACAAATGTCAAACTGCTTCGGTTTTCATTGGGAAAGCGCTAGTTTTTGTATTGCCGGGTCCATCCTTCGATATTGTGTCCGATCATCTATTTCAAAATATAAAAATGAAAATTGTAATATAACATTTATTGGGAAACAAATCGTACCAAATAAAATTGTTCGATGCCTCTAATAGTTGATTCTGTGAGTTCTTTTTAAAGTTGTCGATTTTGTTCGATTCTTTTTTGTTTAAACAACATTATTTAATTCTTTGTTTGATTTGATTTTCCAATTTTGAATCGGTGTTTGTTTATTTACTATTTATTTACGATTTTAGCTTAGTTACTAGTTTGATTTGTTATTATTATTTGTGAAATTGTGGCCACTGGATCAAGTAGTGGTGTTAAGCTTCTCTTCATCGTGCTGGTTATTACCGGTTAGAGATAAACCGTAAATGTCCATGTTTGATTTCGACCATGTGGTAACCGGTTTGAACTGGTTCAGGATTTGACTCTCGTTACAGGCGACAGGAACTCTACGTTCCCTCTAGTAGCGTGGTGAAGAGTCTAGATAGTTCGCGAATTGACTATCGTGAAAGAACAAGAAAAGGCGACAGAACTAATTAATATTTATTCGATAAAATAAACCCACATCAATTGCTTGTCTACCATTAGTCAATTTTTTTTAAAGTTCGACTTTTTTATTGTGATTATTTAAAGAACAGATTTATTTTGATAACATAGTGTTGCGTAGTGGTTGCGTGGCCGTGACGCGCTGAAGTCGGGGAGTTATGGTGGGGTCGGGGGGAATAATTTAATTTTAAATTACGTGTCGCGGGCGTTTCATCAAAAACGACTTCTTCGAGACTATCTGGGATCCCATCTGACTCACCATTGATCTGGACATCGATGAAGCTCGGAGACATGATGTGTCGTGTTCCTTCCTCAAGACATCTTCGGTAGCTCTGAGCCCACATCCGCTTTTGAGTTAAACGGTAACTTATACTTATCTCAGACTCCTCAATAACTCATCGATGCAATAAACACGGGAACAGACGCGCCTCCATCACTCACATCAACATGGTGTGTGTACGTTGGAACGCCTTCGGGTTCTCTACCAGTACCGAGTATGGTCTGACTGGTAACTCAATTTCTGAGGGGATGACATTGATTTTATTCTTACGATTACTCAAATTCACTTTTATTTATTTATACCGGACAAAGAAAGTCTTAAAAAAACAAGTGTCGATCAGACCACGTGGCCCTGTGCATGCTATGGTCTGTGTGCACCGTCTCCTGAAGATTCTTTGTGCTGATCACATTATATATATTTTTTGTGTGCTTCTACTCATTACGTTATATTATCATTTTATGCTTGTATCTTACAATAACGCTTAAACTCAATGATATTTCATTTTAACATTTACTCGATATTTCATATTAGTTCGTGACTATTTTATTTTATTGTCATACTCTGTCAGTCCTACCTTCGCAATGACATTTCTCAATCAAATTGCCAGAATCACTAACACTCGAATTCAATAATAATGATAATTTACTATCGAAACAATCTTTCTACAACGTGTCTCGCAGCCAAGTTTAACTATCGTGATTTTCGTTAATCAATAAAATTTCAATATCATTAATACACATCCGAGACGCATTGATGCTTTTGATTTATTATGTAATATAAACAAATTATTTACGACTTAATTTTCAGAATCCTCATAACTTGAACGAGAACAAATTATGTTCAACTTGTCTTTCATAACCATAATTAACACATGGAGGAGGACCGTTACTCGTTCTCTCACAACCTCCATATCTTGTCGCTCTCATCAATAAATCACACCTTACATCCATTTATATTCGTTTATTCATTCATGAATTTATTCATTCTGATTGATTTAAACAATCTCAGGAGTTTTTATATATTCAGGATCCTTTGATATAATATGATATTGATATAAATAATTATATGTATTTTAATTTATAAATATATAGTTATTAATTATTCTCACAATAATAAATTAATATTAAAATTTATAACGAATATTTAATTCAATATTGGGTAACAAAATATAATCACAACATTCGTAAAATAAAAGAAATAATAACCTAATTCAATGCATATTAAATAACCAAACAAATATTTATTTCAATATCATATAACAGAATATAATCATAATATGCATGAATAAAATAAAGCAACAAAATAAAAGATTAAACGACCCGTACCTGTTAATTTATAGATGATGAAAATTTAATTTTAATTTTGATCTGATTTTTTGTGGTGGAATTGTGTATTCCAAGCTGATTTATATATTAAATGATTGCTGTGTATCACCCGATATCACCGGATTGATTAACGCAGTGTGTATACGCACCGCTCATTATTTACAATGTCGATTGACGGTTGACCGGTATGCACGATCGCGATCGATCGCCAATGTACCCCGTCATTGTATGGCGTGCCATTGGCATACCGGTAGGTATATGATTTTATTATATTATTTATTGATTATTACTTTAGTTAATACCTCTCCATCGCTGTGCTGGATATTTCAATGCAACATCTAAGGTATGTATATATATTTTGTCTTTAATTTTTTTTAATTCTACAAATTCCCTATTAAGTGTGGATCGAAACGCAACATTCCTCCCTCAAGTGAAATCTCGTCCCGAGATTTAAAAACACACATAACACAATAAGATAAAGATAGTATACAATATAAGAAGAGGGATTCACATCATACCATATTTCAATTAAGTTACACAACACATCAAATCATTCTCACTCAGCATTAGATTATACAGTATCTTTAGATAATACAGATGTCTTTGCATAAACCATATATACACTCTATCAATATTGTTTTATTGTTACACAAATGTTCCAAACGTGTTCGGCCGATGACCGAATCGGGTTGTTATCGGATCATTGTTTATCGCCCACAAGGATCGTTGATATTCAAGATAGTTCAAAGTTTTTAAATGGGGCGATATTCCTGGAAGATTGGCAAGCTCGATCATGGTGCCTTCTTTTGTAACAATATCTCGTAGTTCTCGATATCGGATTCTAATCTATGTAACCAGTTTCCTCATCCACTTCTATGCCACGACTCAGGGTTAGCCTACGAATCTTGGTTCGTTGTTTATAACCATTACTGACCGACCTCCTCGGTAATTTGATAATTCTAATCCCCCCAGACTAGTATTATTATCATCGATACGATTGGTAATAGAATAATTATAGTAAAGTAGATCACAACAATTTAAAACAAAACGACAGTTAAATATTCAATTAAATTATATTCAATATGAACAAACAAATAAAAGATAAAATGATAATTAATAACAACAATTTACAAATAAATGTGATCAAATCGATCATCGATATCTTTAAATAATAACCGTCCAAATAGTGAATATGCAAATCTGTAAAACTGTTGTCTTTTCAATATGCGCTGAAGTTGTCTTTAAACATTTTCTTCTGTTGGTTGCGTAAATTCGTAAAAATGGTGTGAGTGAAATTTATGTGTGTAAAGTGTGCGTTTATGTGCCAGGTATAAATACCTGATTGACCGCATACCTAACCCGACGTTCTCGGGTAGTCTGTGTGCGTGTCTTGGCATCTGTTTATTTGTCATGATGTTTATCGCTGCTGCCGGTTCGGTAAGTTAAATTATTCCTGGATGATTTTGACATTTTTTTTATGTAGGATGTCGCTGTCGTTCGATCAGGACCTACCGCGGAGATTAGCAGATGGTGGATTTCTATGATTCACTCTGAATCATCTTTGGTAAGTTTCTTAATCAATTAAAAATTCTTAATTAACTTCTTTCTTTTCAGGGTTTCTACAATGCTCTTTGGGACAATTAGGCAATGTCATGAGGAATCCGGCTCTATTTGGCATGGTACTCCTGAATCTATAAGGTTCGTGGTGTCACTGTGTCAGACGGGGCCTATTTAAACGCACTGGGGAATAGTCGAGTTAGACTATACCTCTGCCTTTGTTATTTAAAGTGAGAGCCTCATCGTAACAATACACATACAGACGCATACACACCAATTGAAAAGAAGCAAGCAACACAACAACTGCAGTCATAAAATAAGCACACGAGAAAGACAGAACACACATCCGCTTGAAATCGATAATGTATGACACATTCAGAACTCCACTTAAGTAAGATACCGATACATTGAATTAACTGGAAATAATCTCAGATCTATGTGAGA
>MQRK01241139.1:0-12132 GCA_001938485.1 Girardia tigrina | reverse complement strand
TTACTTTGCATAAAATTACATAAAATGTAGCATAAAAATGGATGACATTTTAGAGAAAACATAAGTCATCTGACATATATAAATGCCTTGTTGGCATAACAAAACGAGAATAGGTGTATAAAATAAATTATGGATTAAGACGGAAAATGAATCGAAAGTCGAAATTGTTTAGAAATGTACTGAGGCTTGTCAGAGAGCTGTGATGAAATAAATCACAAATTAAATTAATAACTACCGTAATGATTGTAAATAATTAAATTAAAAATAATTGAAAACGATAACGATTGATAATAATGTCTTATTATTATAAATTATTATAAAGTGAATTTGTTTAGTAATATCCATTGGTAATGATAAAATATTATGATAAACAAGTTCTATTCTAGACAAACGATTAGCGGGAGAAATTCATAAAATGATTATGCGGTTCCAGATCGAGTAACCCAACATGCGAAGTAATAATACGTCTTCGGACTCGGGGGGGGGGCGAAATAACAACATAAAGCAAATCTCTAAATCATTAGTTGCGAATAATAACGTGGAAGTAAATCCAAATCAATTTGTACATAATATTGAATAAGAATAGGAAATAGTTAATAATCGGATACATGACGATGGCCAATATAAATACGAGAAGATATTGTACATAATCATCACACCGAGCGTATTAAGATAATAACTTAAGCAAAGCATGAGTAACGCATACACGGAGAAAACAGACAGATTACTAACTATGTACAAATCAGCCCTGAGCAGCTCTCAGTCAGTTGGGGGGCCCTTAGCCTTTCTCAACTAAATAGAACACGATGGCACTCCAAGCTTGCACTACTAGGTAGATGTCAGGTGAGGAAGATGCGTCCGACCACCTTATAAAATCAGCACATAAAATTAAATGTAAGTTACATCGGGTTGGGGTTAAGCCTTAATAACCACTGGAGGCTCATGGGCGTTATAACTCAAAGTTATAACGTTATAACTCATGTTATAACTCAAAGGGGTCGTGACATACCGATGACAGTAGTTCACCATCCCTAAGAAACTTCGGAGGTCAGATACGATTTTTCGGGGTGTGATTGATTGGATGGCTTGGTGTCTGGGGGTGAGGGGTGTATGGCCGTATTCCGATATGGTGTGGCCTAAAAACGTAACCAACGGTTTGACGAAATCGCATTTGTTCCAATTGATCTGTAGGTTGGCCTCTTGTAATCGTGAGAAAATTAGTCGGAGGTGTTGGAGGTGTTCGCTATTGTTGGGTGAGGCAATGAGTATGTCGTCTATGTAGGGTCGTACGAAAGTGAAATAGGCGAGAATTTCGTCTATATACTACTGAAATGTTGGTGCGGAGTTGCGCAGGTCAAAAGTCATCCGGGTATATTCAAAAAGGGCGAAAGGTGGTGTGACGGTTGTTTTGTTGATATCTGTTGGGTTGACCGGTACTTGGTGGTAGGCTTTGTGGATGTCTATCATTCAGAAAATGGTTGATGAAAGATGTCAGTTATCGACGAAAGTGTGTAGATGTCTGGAACTGTGGCAGCGTTTCTTGAGTCTGATATCTGCGTATAATCTCACGGTACCGTCCTTTTTGGTGACTATGTGTGATGGTGTGGTCCATAGTGATGCTGAACGGAGTATGATCCCATCTTTTCCAGTGTCAGGAATTCTTTTTCGACAGCTGCGCGTATTTCTTGATGTATTGATTGCAGTTTTGTTTGATAGGGTGGCAGGTGGTGATGATGGTGTGTTGTGTGTTATACTCGGAAGTGAATGTTTTTTACTTGATTATTGTGTGAGGTGTTAATGTAGTCGAGTTGTTCTTGTGGTAGGGATTCCTTGGTTATCTTCATGTATTCGTGGTCTGAGGTTTTGTGAAATGTCTGTTGTGATTGGTTGTTGGCAAGGGTTTGTGTTGGTTTGGACGTGTTTGTGGTTCGATTGAGTGTGGCTTCGGGTTTAGATTGATTTATTTGTTGGTTGAATTCATCGAACGGTGTCGTCTTTGGTTATGTTAATGCCTGGTCTCTGCGGGTTAGTTTGTGCAGTGGCCAAATAATGAGACGGCAGTCCTGTGCTCAGGGAGTTAGCTCTAAAATAGATCTGAAGCACATCTTGCTGACGTGATGTCGTTAAGGTCATTGTGTCCTTTTTTAAGTTATCGTACGCATCGTTGTAGTTTAACCCTCATAATATGGTGGGATCAAATTTGAGCTCAGACTCTTTTATCAGCAGTACTATATCGCCTACATTACAGTTGTGAAGTTGGCTGTCTCTAACATCCAATTAGAGGATATGAGTAATATGTTTTATGAATTTTGCTTCGCCGCCCGGTTGTCACCCTAAGACTAACAAAGTACATTTGGTTACATTCAGTACGGCGGGGTCATATATTCCCCACATGATTGCATTGAGATTCTGACAGTTGTGTCGAATGGAATAGTTATCTCTGAAATGCCTTGCTGTGCATCTACACACACACAGCACATTCAGGAAGGACATGCAGTTTTATGATCTTTGTACTTACGTTTCTTATAGTCCCAATACACACCACACCACTGTTCCTCTCCATATGAATAAATATATTGTGAGTACGTGGGTTTTTCATCCAATTATTTTAGAGTTCTCTTTTATATGAACTGCACTATATGTCGCGTTCCCTTTTACTCACAACATTTTTGAAAGCTCTAATCCCCAGTCGTTCATAACGGGGAAAGGCAACCCGTAGTTCCTCCATCTAATTTTATACTTTTACTGAGGCGAGCGGACGCATCTCCTCCACGCACTGCTACTAGTAGTGCGCGCTTCGGAGTGCCTTCGGGTTCGGACCGGTAACGGAAATTGCCCAACCGGTGGTCTCAGCGTTCTCAGGGATGATAATGATTTTTGAACTTTAACGTACCAACTCTAAGTTTATATATTGAATAGTCAACGAGAGCCCCAAGGAATAGACGGTAGTTTAATTTTATTAAATAAGTTTATTAAATAACTAAATTATCTACAATTACTGATTAATTCCATACGACCAATATCAAATCTCTTATATGTAATTAACTTCCTCTCTCTCCTCTATCATACTACTTAGGATTCGTCCTTTAACTTTGTTTCGTCTCACACGACCTTTGCCAATAGAATCCCTTCTTGATAATCTAACGATCTTGATTCCCCCCAAGACAATAACGCCATCAAAATAAGGGTTATTATTATTAAAGAGTATGACATCGGAAATAAAATTAATATGAAAGGAATAAAATAAAATAAGACAACAGAAAAATAAAATAGCTTGTTAAAATATATTAAATATAATAAAGGTTTTCTATTCACAATAACATAAGAACAAATAATAAACATGCTAAATAGTTGTAGCTATACCTGTTATAAATTAATCGTTCGATAAATAAAATAATAAAATGCTTCAGTAAAACCAGAAATTTGAATTATAGTAAGAATTTGTGTGCAAATAATTGCGAAAAAAATGATTATTGGGCGGTTATATGTGGAATAGTTCTATATTTATAGCTGATTCGCTATGTGTATTTGGTATGTTCGGGCATACAAGCACACCTACACGTTTCATTTAATGTCCGTCAGGATATTTATGTTTATCGTCGTATCTGTTCGTTTTAGTTGTTCGCTTTCCTGACATCTGTTATATTTATCAGGCGCCTTATGTTTAAGCATGTCGGTTAGGTTGTTCGCGTATGCAATACCGTCGGTTCTGCCAGTTTATTCAGGTTATTACCATACATTCACTCTCGCTCGGCGTCTATTTATGTTGGCGGTTGTCGTTCGTCTGCCTGTAATGACTTAGACCGCGTTGCAAATCATATTTACTTCATGTGGCCGATTTCTTCAATGAGGTTTGTTTATTTCTTCGTCTGTTCTATGTTTAAATATTTCTATAGGCACTCCTATCTCCATGTGATGCCTTCAATTTAATGATTCTTACCCGGCGTCTACTGATTATACTAAAATCGCTGGTAGTTACACGGATGCGCATTAATTTTAACATATGTCATTCTAGTAATCGGTTACTGGAATTATTTATGTAATGTTCATTGCAGATTTGATTATCGCTTATTCGGAGATCAACAGGTGGTGTTTGTTTATTTTGCGGAACATTTGGTGATGCAGTCATTGCACTTCAGAGAATCAGGCAGATATATGATTAACATTTAATCATCTTGGGTAAATAACTAATTAATTATTTAAGGACTTTTAACTATTTCTTTTAATAGGGTTTCTTACAACGTTTTCTGGAACTGGCCTTAGCGGAACCATGTCAGAGCTCAGCTTGAGGACCTCTCTCTTTATTCTCCTCGCTCCAGGCGCACTTTAGGCTTATTTAAACATAACGGGAATAGTCGAGTTTGACTATTCTCACATTCTTTGCAATGCTTCTGTGCGTGTGGAGTGTTGTAGATGAAGAGAAGTGTGATATTTTGACACCGTTTTATTATTTAATTTTGGATATGAAGTAAATAAATATTATAATTTATAATGTCTAAATATTTTTTTCATTTATTAAATTGTCATTCTTTACCGTTTTTGGCTATAATTTAAACAAGATATTTTTTATATAAAAAACAAATGTGTAAAAACTTTACATGTTCTTTTTACATAATAACAACAGTCATAAAAATAAACAATTTTTGTAATTAACAAATTCATTTAACATTCATAAAAATAAACACATAGTTGAATTTGAAAATATATAAATATCTTTTGAACAACACAACAAGAAGGTTTCGTTGAAATTTCGCATCGTAACATATACATAGGCATCGAATAAACTCTACAGGGTTGACACTTGGCAGACTCTCACTTTCTGTAAATTTTACTATGATTGCTCGACCTCATTGTGCAGCTGCTACTCTAGCTAAGCAGAGACTTCAATACGTCTCTTCGTCCTCATCTGATGACAGCGACGACACTCAAGGAGGTTCCGATTTAGAACCTGAATCTGTTCTCGACGATTCTCATCCCTCTGCTTCAAGTGATAGTCATTCAACCGACTAATAACCAGCTGTTATTCAACCTCCCCATGTAAATGCCAGTGAATTGGTCTCGAGAAATGGAGAGATTGTGTGGCAACAACCTGCACAACCACATCGTCCTAATATCATCCGACTGCACCAAGGTCCTACAACTGCTTCCATACAGCACTGCGGCAGAAATCCTCTTGATGCTTTCACCATATTCTGCCCTTTATCTCTCGTAAGGAAAATAGTCGCTTATACGAATATGGAGGGCTTTCGATTTCATGGCAATCAATGACGCACGACAACAGAAGAAGAACTGCTTCGCTTTTTTGTCTCCTTCTCCTTGCTGGTGTGGACCACGCTAAGAACTCAAGCATTTCTGAGCTGTGGAATGAAGAGGATGGTCGCCCAATTTTCAATCGATCAGTGCCTCGTGACCGCTTCATTGCTCTGCGACAATGCATTTCGTGTGACGACAAATCGACTCCCACTGAAAGACAAGCTACCGACAAGTTTGCTCCATTGCGAGAAATTTGCAATGACATTGTCACAAACTGCGTACGATCTATTACCCCAGCGAATATTTGACGGTGAATGAACAGTTGATCGCGTTTAGAGGACGCTGTCCGTATAAAATGTTCATTCCATCAAAGCCCGGCATGTACGACCTGAAGGTGTGGGCTTTGATTGACTCGATCAATGCCTACTGCCTGAAATTAAAATCCTACATCGGTCGTCAAGGTCGCAACATGAAATTGGTCAAGGAATGCGGGTGGAACTGGAATTGACGGACTTCCTGAGTGACAATGGGCGTCATGTGATAGCAGATATTTTTTTCCAGCTCTCTTTTGGCTCGATCCTTATTTGGACGGCAGATCACAGAAAAACAAAGCGGAAATACCTCCCCAGTTGCAGCCATTGCCTCACCGCCCAGTATTTTTGAGTGCGTTAGCATACACCCGAGACATGGCACTAGTTTCCTATGTGAAAAAGAAAAAATAAAGCGGTGATCCTGCTGTCCACTCTTCATGTCAGCAGCATTGATGTTTCACCTGAAACTCATCGAAAGCCACAAGTCATTCTGGACTACAGCGTATAAGGGGGTGTAGACAACTTGGACCAACTAGTGCGCCATTACAGTTGCAAAAGGAAAACATGTATGTGGCCACTTGCAGTCTCCTGCAGACTGCTGGGCATCATGGCGTACAATGCAATGGTGCTTTTTTGTGCATGTTCATCCGCAGTACCTGAGGCATATACTACATCGACGACAACTCTTCTTGAGAGAACTGTAAAAATCAATTCTACCTGCCTCTTTGAGTCAGTCAATGCCTGCAACTGTTATTTATTGTGGAAGAAGGGGGGAGAGGAACCAAAAGAAGCCACTGTTACTTCTGCTGTAGGGAACAAAACAGAAAGTGGCCTGATGGGTGCATATCTTGTCAAAGAGGAGTGTATAAGTCCCATCGCAAAGTCAAGTGTTTGAACTGCAGTCAATAAAAGTATTTGTCGTCTGGAAATTTTGTTGATCTTCTGTATAGACCATGGCAAGGTTTTTTCGATATGCAAAAAGATTATTCTCGAGTCAGAGACGGGACTAACTTGCACTAAAACAACTATAGATCACCAGTTTCCTATTGGGGTCACATATGACCCCAGCAGTATATAACGTTTTTTTATTGCCGTATTTTGAGAGTTCATATTTGTGCCAAGTTCGTGATTTTGGTCAGATAATCCTGTGGCAACAAGAACAGAAGAATGTAAGCTTTGTGGGTGGACGTTTTTGCATGTCTCACTTCTGACACCATTTTATTGAGTATTGGGTCTAAAATATCGGGCAAATCAATTAACCCGAACAATATCTCCACCTGAATCATCTCGGGTGTAATTTCGATCGGCGTAACCAATCATTTTCTACGAGGGAAATGTTTCTATGACCTAAGCAATATTTACACAACATTTAACAATTATATTGCAAGCGGAACAAATGATTCAGCGGAACCTTCTGTAATTCTCGTATTAAATTATTGAAATAAATGCATTTAAAATCGTAAAATTAGTGAAATATTTAATGTAAAAATATATTTAAAATTATTTATATTCTCAAAATTTCATAAAATAAACATTAAGCGTAACAAAATGAATAACGTACATAAATGTTTCATTAGTACCATTTTTATTCACTGAGTTTTGTAAAACAAAATTATTAAATTTGGGTATATCACAATTCAACTTAATAATCATGATAAAAGGAATTATGATGGCAGTGCCCAACAAATAGCTGTTCGATCGGCACTTGTACTGACAAACGCCATTTCATGAGGGTGCCATCTGCATTGGATAACTTTATCTTTGTGTTCAGCAATCGTGACATGAGATATGGGCTCTCGTAAATTATCTAAAGTTTGAAAATGTGATATGTCTTAATATTTCACATAATAATTAGTTATTATTATTATTGTTACAGATATCAGGATTTTTGGTGTCGGACTTTTTGCCGCCGGACCTTTTTATGGTAACATATAAAGATTAAATATTTAATAGATTAAATAAATTAATTAATTAATAATTGAAGAATTATTGTGTTGTTTAAATATTTAGAAGTTTGGTTCTTGTTTGAAAACTGTCATTAAATAATTTTTTTCAGAACAAAGTTCGAGTTATTCCATAACAAGTATTTGTTGGTACTGTAGTCTTTGGGCCGTGGGTGCACTCAATTATGCACAAGCAATGGCTTGGTTTTTGCATATTTTTTAGTGTCTCAGTAGGCAATGAACCTGGTGGCGTCTATCTTCTCTCCAGGTATGGATGGCTGTTGGCTCCAAGGAGCTCATCCACCATTTGCTAGGTTTTGTTTTTCATCCTGCTAGGTATCCACACACCTCTTCACCCAGGTTGTTCTGGGTGAGGGAGCCGGTTTACTCGCCAACCATTCGATCATGGGACAGGTATTAACTGGTTTACATGGTATCTGTAGTAGGCAGCTTGCCTATAACAAGTATATTTGGAGTTATTTTTATTTATTTTAAACTTTTATTTATTCTTTTTGATTTATAGCTATTGAAAATGATTAATAATATCCTATCAAAAAGAAAAAAATGAAAATTTCACATAATGGGTCTTTGATAAGCTCAGTAAAAATGCAAGTGTGAATTTATGGCATTGTGAAATAAAAAACGAGTGTAAAGCACGACTTCATACAAATCTTGACCATTAGCATTTCAAAATTTTCCACCAACATTCTCATGATTCTAATCAGGCTAAAATCGAATTCGATAGAAGAAATTTTATCAAATAAAAAAATTAAATAGAAACTGGATTGACCAAAAAGTCCGGCGCCAGAAATTCGCGTACCAACATATAAATACCCAAATGCTTAACACTAAAATATAATTAAAATGATTAATTAGAAGTGGTTATCAATTATCCCCGAATTTCTTTATGATATAATTATCCTTCAAACTATTTAACATTAACTATCCGATCCTATCAGAAAATCATTTCCCTTATCCGAAACTAATATTTCATATAATTCGGAATTTAAATTATTTTTATTTATATGAATTATTATTATAATACAACTTCTGAGACAATTCAAACCGACATTTGTTGTCAAAAACAATCGAATTTCTTACAAATGAATGACAATCTCTAAAAAAATTATCGCTTTTGATTCTGTGTTTCACCCTTCGATTGATTATATATAAATTGATATGCATAGAAATAATTACAATAAATAATTGTAATATAAAAGAAATAATTAAATATTAAAATTACAAAAAAAAATTAACAAAATTCTTATTTTAAATAATAATTATTAAAAGGAAGAATGAAGATTTGAATTTATTTGGCGTGAACAATATTCATCAAACCGAAACCGGACAATTGGACGCAGAAAATTTAAATGATAATAAATAAAATAAATGATAATACATTCATAAAAAATAAAAAGGTATTGTATCAAACTATTTGATCATTAATTTTTAGGATTCTTTTTAAACCATCTAGGAACTTTCATATTGTAGGATGATCAATTCCAAGAACATCTGGGCGCAGAAAAATTAAATGATAATATTTAGATGATATGATAAAATCATTCTTAAAAAAATAAAAATACATTGTATTAAAAAATTTATGTATTCAAAGAGTTTCTAGAAATTTTGCATATAAGGCACACAATGGTTTTTATTTCTTGATATCAAGATACATTTTTTCAAAACTATACATATTTATCCTAAATTAATAGACAGCTTTCTGATATATTCAATTATTTCAGGTTCATTGTAAGACAATACGAGTCTTATGATTCGCTCGTCTTAGCGCTGATATTTAGTTCTTTTGGCAGGTGGTCTATCACCCCGAATCATTTCTATGTATATCTTTCATTTTTTGGATCTTTTTTAAACCATCTATGAACTTCCATATTATAGGATGATCAATTCCAAATTGTACTTGAAGACATTTATGAGCAGCATAATTGTTTGTCATATCTTCTTTTCCCAATGTTCTTTGGTAAACAGACCAAGCTGTTGGACTAAACATTGGACAAGTTCTTGACCCATCAATTTGATTATAATAATAATAATTTTGATTATTTTGTTGAACATTATAAAAAAAAACAAAAACATGATTAAATGAAAATGAAAAAAAACGAATAAAAGAAAAAAATGATCAAATGATAAAGATAAGAAAAAACGAAAATTAAAGGAAAAATGATTGAAAAAATTGATAAAAAGAAAATAAATTATAAACAAATGAATAAATTATTTAAAACGAAAAACATGATTTAAAAGAAAAAAATGGTAAAAATTAAAAATAGTAAAATTAAAAAAAAAGTTATCAGAACATAGAAGATGAGAAAAGAAAAAAATGATAAGATTAAAAAAATAAAGAAAAAAATTATTTACAAAAAAATTACAAAAAAATTATTTAAATGTACATATAACAATGTGAAAGTCAATTAAACGTTGATGTTTATTTTGTTCTTATCTTTTTATGAATAATTTTACTATTACCTAAATATTATCATTTACTTTTTTCTGCGCCAAATTGTCATGTAATGTCATCAAACAAAGCAATTTGAATTTCAGGATGGGTCATGTGACTCGTTTTTGTGGTTTCGAATGTTGCATATCGAGTAAAATCGTGCATGGGTGGAGCTACAACATATGGCCTCTATGTGTGTACATGTATCGAGTCGAATAGTGATAGAAAAATGAAATACTCGCTATGATTGGGTATCCAATCAGAGAGAGTACTGGCTCGATAGAGAAATTGATTTCTCACTTTTTTTTATAAATATCGATAATTGTTTGTATCTGTGCTCTGAATGATTCTGTTGTTTAGAATTTTATTATTGTCGAAAAAATTGAATTTTTTTAAATCGATTAATCGAATTTTGTTTTAGCAATTTGTAAAAAGATTTTTTTTGGAACGACATTTTTTGTACCTGATATTTTTATCGGTTATAATTTTATTGCGATAGTTGAATAAATTTTTCGATTGAATTTAAAGTCTCAAAACTTCAAAACGTGTTCAATAATCAATTTCTTAAGAAATATTAACTAAGTTATTTTTTGAAAATATCAAATTATGATATATAATATAATTAATAACGACATTGATATACGTGGTTGACGCATTAATTACCCGGAATGGATAGAAAGCATTAAATATAATTTAGTGAATTTTTTGTGATTATAATATCTATAGGTAATGAAAATGCAATTCGTTTATTGCATCATTGTGTTTACGTGTTCTACAGGCACGGAAACAACATTTCGCACATTTCGTCATTTTATCAAGCAGTTAAGGGATGTTTATGGGATAAATTTTCCCTCTAAAACGACAGTTTATGATTAGATTGCCAAGTTTAAACGTAGAAGGACAACTGTTTTTGATGAAGAGAGACCAGGACGACCAGTGTAAATCGATTAAAACCAATTAGAGAAACGTTGCGAGGAAATCATCAAAATAGAGAGAAAAATCACTGTAAAGGCGCTTGGAGCTATCCTGAACATCAGTGAAGGGAAAGCACGTGAGGTGTTGAAATCCCTTGCAATAAGGAAGCTGGCATCTCGCTTTGTACCACGATTTCTATTGGGAGGGGTGTGCGAGGCACGTTTGCAGTGTTCTCAACAAAACCTGGATTTGTGGCAAGAATATGGACAATGATATCTATCCAACATTTTCACTGTAGATGAGACACCGCTAAGCCTCTATGTACCAGAGAGCAAAAGAGAATCTTCAGAATGGCGCCTTCCAAATGAAAAACCAGCACTGAAATTGAGGTCCGGGACAAGCTATCGGCGATGTCTTATGCTGACTGTATTTTGGGACGGTGATGGTGTCATAAAACTAGATTTCGCAGACAAAACAGTGAAACTGAATAGCGCCTACTATGCCTCACTCGTTGCTGAGACCAGATCACTGCGTAGGAAGCCTAGAAGCTCACCACTGTGGCTGTTGCAAGACAACGCACCAATTCACAAAAGTGTCCTTTCCACAGCGGCTATTGATGATGCAGGTTTCAACCTCGTCCCTCACCCTCCATATAGTCCTGACCTAGCGCCAAGTGATATTTGGTAATTCCGGCACCCGAAGAAGGCGATTCGTGGCAAAAACTTTAAATACAATGAAGAAGTGAGAGGTGCAGTTATGAATTTCTTTGCTGAATGTGACTCAAACTTCTTCAAAAATGCCTTTTCGGAATTAGTGGTACGCTGGGAGAAGTGTGTGGCAAATAATGGTTCTTACATTGAGAAGTAAACCTTTATATGTTTGTTATCATTTGTAGAATATATGAAATGCCTGTGATTTTCCTTGTATACTTAATCTGGGGACTTAATGCTTCAACCACGTAATTAAATTTTATATTTCGTTAATGTTCCACCATTTTCATGCTGAATTCATTTATTCAACATTTGAATAGAAATAAATATTCTGCAAAAACTTCCTTGACAATTTATAGGTCGAAAAGCATGAGATTTGTAGAAATAAAGTCAAAGTTAGTAGGGAGAAAATGGGCATTTGGCCTCTATACCCCCCCCTAGCCGTAACCATGGCAACGGTATAGGTTATCGTGGTTACCATGGCAACGGTCGCGATTACCATAGCAACGGTCGCGGTTACCATGGCAACGGTCGCGGTTACCATGGCA
>MQRK01241138.1:15328-38790 GCA_001938485.1 Girardia tigrina | reverse complement strand
TACCGACATTTATCTCCAAATTTGCATGCTCCTTTGGCAAAGTATAAGCATTCCTTTTTCTCATTTGCAGTCACACCCGTAATCGCTAATTTCTTTTGAACTATTTTCTCTTCATCCAACCCGAACAAACTTTCATAAGCAGTTCTGTGATATTCTGCTTCCCCTTCCAACCTTGAAGCGAGAGTTTCAACCCCTGGAGACTTTCGCGCTATTTCTTCTCTCCATCTCTCGTAATTTATAACCATTTCTTCCGGGAGTTTCTTCAATAATGCTTGGTATAAAAATCCAGGCTGAAGATCCGGTTCTTTGTTCAGGCTTTTGAGTCTTGTTACTAACGACGTGACCATAATTGAAAATTTCCCGACGTCTCTAAATTTTTGTCCATCTACTTTTCTAAATTTATCGACTTCATCCTTTAATGAAATATAGTTCTCCGCTCCAAGAACTATTTAAAGAAACATTGAAAAAGTTTAAGATAGAATTACTTTATTCAAGCCCGTATCACCACAATACCAATGGAATTATAGAACGAGAATTTAGAACAATTAGAGATGCTCTTAATATCAGAATGCAGGATGGAACTCATAGAGATTGGACGGAAGTATTGTCAGAAATAGAATTTATGATGAATTCAAGCTACGACAGGTATCTCACCAGTAGAAATAATATATGGAAGGAAATTAAGACATTGGTGGAAAAATAAAGAAGATAAAGGAAACCAAATGGGCATGTAAACCAATGAGCAAACCAAACTAAAAATGGGAAAAGAAGGAAAAGCTCCAGAAACGAGAAGAATTTTCAAAGTTGGAGACCAGGTATTTATAAAGAGAGAAAATGCATCAAAAGAA
Source organism: Girardia tigrina (assembly GCA_001938485.1). Lineage (NCBI taxonomy): Eukaryota > Metazoa > Platyhelminthes > Tricladida > Dugesiidae > Girardia > Girardia tigrina. Next base: position 37,942 of record MQRK01241138.1, on the reverse strand, counting down.
GACCGATATATTGGCCCTGCAATGATAATATGACGGAGACATATAAAAACTGTGTGGAAAACTTTCTTGGTATGTTTTCATACTTCAATCACATGAATAGTATACGTATGATAAAATTCAATAGTATTTGCTATTTATTTTTATTTTTTTCTCAGGCAAACATCGATCTCCTGATTACCGAGATATAGTTTCAGAAATGCTGGATGCATTTGAACTGATGAAGTTGAATATATCTCCAAAAATTCACTTTCTAAAAAGTCACATTGACTTTTTCATATCCGAGATGGAACAGGTCATAGATGAACATAATGAACGATTTCACCAGACTCTTTCAACACTGGAATAGCGATATCAAGGAAGAGCAGATCCGAGAATGATGGCTGAATATTGCTGGATGATTTACAGTTCTTGAAATATAAATTACTTCGTCATAAGTACCGTGTTACTGGTTTTCGACCTCGGACTTTTGCACTTTTTCAAAGTAAATAAAAAACATAAAATAACAAAAAATCTTGGCGTAAAAGGGAAAAAAGACGATAATATTCGTGTTTAGCATCAAATTCTTCATATAATAGATGTAAAGACTTCTTTGTCTAAAAAAAATAAAATTTTTCAGGTAGTGTTATGTAAAACTTTTTAAGGTCTCAAAATGAGAACAAAATGGCCATCTTGGAGTTTCAAAAATAATATTAGTTTAGAGATCTACATATAAAGTATAATTAGTTTATATTACACAAGAAAATTAAAAATAAAAATTAAATGTAATAGAAATTTTCCCTTCTACAAAAGATAACGAAAATTCTCTCGGTCAAGTAGAGTTCTGTCAACATAAAGAATTGATATAAAAATTATTTGATTTACTAGTTGATATTACCATTTCATAAAAATTATTATTTTAAATTTATTATTGTTTACATATTATAGATAACATTTGATTACCTTAAAAAATCAAGAAGCTTGAAATAAGTTATTATAATGAAATTAAAAAAACATCCTTGATAATAACAGTAATATTATTATAATATAATTATAATATTTTAATTATAATATTATAGTTATAACATTAGGGCAATATTATTATAAAGGCAAAGCGAACATAAATAAAAATTCAAAAAATTGTAAAATTTAAAATGCTAAAAACACTTTTAGGTTAATAAATGACATTTCATTGTTTATTGTAAAAGGAAAGCAATAATGTGGACAATTGAAATAGGAACACAATATGTTTTTGTTTGAATAAAAATAAAAAATATTTTTAAGGATATAAAATTTAAATTCAATTTTTACAATTTGATAAAATATTTTTATTATTTATAGTTCTCATAAATAATTGGTTTAAAATTTTAATAAATACTTTTGGAATTTAAACATTTTAGAAACTTTTAGAAATATTATTCAAATAATCATGATTAAAAATATAGAAATAAAAACAATTTAGAACGATGTCAAACTATGAACGATCTTCCGAGATTTGTGATATTTTAAAGTAAACATTTTCCTCTCAAATTCAACTGAATTACTGAAAACTAATATGTTATTTCTCTCGGCACAACTCTAACACAAGTATCTTCAAAATGTTTCTAGCTCTGAGAAGAAATCGAATGCAAGCTCCATATGATCAGGTGATACAAATGCAATTACTTAAATCATGCGGACTCAAAGGGCAAAATCTGAGTCTTATTAAATCTCGTTAAACCTTCTTTAGATACTTTTCATTTGAATTTTTTTTCAAATCAAAAATTCAGTCATGAATCTCAGATATGGAAAAAAATAGGTACGAAATGCACACATAATAGCGAGTTCAAAATCCGTTAAAATTATTAAAATAATAGGTAGAGTAAATCAAAATTATATCAAGATCTCTTAATCTGCTAGCCAGGGTTGCTCAAATGATCCGGAAACGTCTAATAAATAGTATACGAATCAGATAACTCAATTGATTCCAGGTTTAATAGCAGAACTAGGACTATGTTATATGCATTTCTGGTGCGCTGAATCACTTGACGGAATTACAGTTAGTCTTTAAAAATGCCTTGTACTGACTGTGGAAAAAACTTTTTTTTTGAAAACTTTCATAAATAATTTCGGATGGAATTTGTTGAATTACAATAACACTTAATATTGGTAATTCTTCGAGCTATTTCTACACATTTCCTAGTTGACATGTGCAAGTGGACTGTTACGATTGTTAAAAACTCTCGATTTTCTATCTTCGTTCAATTTCTACCAGAAACTACATGTCGGAAATTATTTCATTGCAACGCCTTGAAATTCGACTTTGATCGGCAGCATATTAAGGCGAATAAATACACATTTCATTTGTTAACTTCGCGATAATTCATAGTTGAAACATCAGAATTGACATTTCAAAAACTTTTATATTATAACAAAAAATAACGTAGGCTTAAACAAGTTTTTTGGGATAGATTTCCCAGGAACAGTGTTGTGACCTATTTTATTAAATATTATACACCCGTTCTCATTTCCTTATGTAGCGGAGGCATTTAGATAAATACCTATATAAAATGAATTATTAAAATTAATGAATATATAATGTAAAAATAAAAAACCAATAAGAATGGATGTCGTGTGCATTTGCTTAGATTCTAAATCATAAAGATATATAAAAATATATAAATAATAAATGCACACACAAACACAATTGAAAGCACACACAATACATACGCACAACACACACACACAAACTTTATACACGCGGACATACACACATAATTTATAAGCGTTATAATAGAGTAAAAGGCCTTTAGTTAAAGTTTAAATTTTAAGTAAAATTTATTTTAGATTTTTTCTGGGATCGACGAAAATCTTTGGAATTTTTTTTAATCTAAAACACGTGTCAAATCGCTTTCTACCTACATCGACTTACGTTCCATATTTTTAATATTTATTATCTATGCTAATAAATCAAAAATGCAAAAAAATACATGAATTCAACACAAAATTTTATTTATTTATATTATACATATAGATTTTTATTTAAACACAATTAAGTCAAAAAAAGAAAAATCTGCAATAAAAAATTCCAAATCCAAAAAAATATTCTTTCCCAAAAGACCACATACCGGAAATTGTCATTCCTTGACATCTGTCTTTTGTTCGACCTGGGAAATGGATTTTGAAGAAAGTAATAATTTTGAAAAAATTCAATTTCATTTACTTTTCTGTCGTTCGGAATCGTTAGATATACAACGTCGCTACAGTGTTGCACAATCCGCTCTGCGATCAGGGATCAGTTAAAAAAATCATCCATTTTTATATCCTATGATGCGCTGCTGATGTCTGATGATGTAAAATTGGTTATAAATAAATAAATAAATGCATATATTTATAATTATTGATTTATATTATTATTTATCAGAATTTTTAGTAAATGCTTATTTTGCATTACTAAATGAGAATTGGTGTAATATATATTAAAGATTACATTTATGATAGATTGAAAAAATGATTTCTTTTTGAAATTATGTAATTATGTTAAATAAAGTTATCTATAGTTGGAAATTTTCGTTTTGAAATTTTTATTTATCAATAAAGCAGAATTCACAAAATTGAATTTTAAAAACACTTCATTTTTTACGTACAATAACCATTTAAACATGAGTAATGAATATAATATTTGTCTAAAAAGTGTGTTTGTTTATCGTCACGCTTTTCAATGTGAAATTGCAGTAGAACCAGCGTGAATCCATATAAGATCGTGGTCAATCTGAATAGCCCACATCAATACCAATTTATCAGTACAGCGCTTTCGCCGAAAGATGCCCGGAAGCCGATGAAATCGATCGAAAACCGTACAAGTTTTTAAATGGTCAAAGTAACACTGATTTCGAATAATGACGATTTTGACGATTCCTACAGGGAATTTCGTGAACCCTTTATGAAAACACTAATAACATACTAATTTATTTGATAAATTACCATTTATATCACTTATTCGCTAATTATTTTGCTAAAAATCGATTTTGTAGAAATTACAAATTTTCGTTATTAAGTAATAAATTATTACTAATAATATCAACACATAAAATACAAAATGGAGGAGGACCGGACGTAGTTAAACTGGATAGCCCGCATCAATACAATTCTGTCGGTCTAGCGCCTTGACCGACAGACGCCTAGAAAACGATGAAATCAATCGAAAACCGTACAAGTCGTTTAATGGGTAAATTAACACCGTTTTCAAATAATGGCGATTTTGATGATTCCCACACGGAATTTCGAGAAAATTTTTATGAAAACACTAAAAAATCCTTATTTATTTGATAAATGACGATTTATGACTTATTTACTAATTATATTTCTAAAAATCAATTTAGGTTAAATTTGCAAAATTTCGTTATCATCTGATACACGGTTTGTCAGTCAAGATCAAATTATGATCATATATAAACTGGAGGAACAGGAAGTGGATCCGAGTGAAGTTGAGATAAGTCTACATAGTCCGCATCGAGACGGTTCTAACTGTACAGCGCCATTGCTGAAAGGATCCATGAGCCGATTTAACTAACTGGTTGTTAAATCGACACTTAATTCGAAACAATAAATAATAAATTATAATAATTACGATTTATAAATTAAAACAGAAACTTTCTAAGTCGAAATTTCAGCTCCCCGTCATATATGGCGGGTCTTTTTCTAGTTTTATATAAAGATGTACAATTTAATATTTCATTTAATTTAAAAATTTTATTAATAAATTTATGTATATTAAATTTTATGGTATTAGAATATTTTATTATTTTTTGAAAAACAATAAATTATTACTTTACTTAACCAATCTCTTTTACATAATGATTTAATTAGAAATCTTACATTTTGAAATTTGTAATCAAGCTAATTTATTTCAAATTTTATTCAAAAATAATTTATTCCAAACTTATTACATTTATTTTTATTTACAAAAATCTTAATATCAAATTTAATTACCCTTTTTAATTTAAATTATTTTATATAAAATTTATATTTTTAATTGTAAAATTTTTATTAATTTATTTTATATGACATTATATTTTTTAAAAATGGGGTTAAAACTGTGCAAAATAAAAAAGTAACTAAATTAAACAAACATAGGTTGAAGACAATCAAAAATAAGATATTCATAAATTTAAATTTAAAAAATTGTGTCACAACCTCAACAATAACAAAAATATTAATTAATTAAACGAAACCTAAGTCAAAACAGTCTACGTAAGTCAAAACAGTGGGTTCAAAAGGTCCTGGTCAAGACAAACTACTTGATTTAAGTTAAACCTGTTTATTTTCCTTAACAACTTATTAAAGCTTTAAAAAATACTTTTGTAATAAAAAAATATGACTAATTAGATAGGCACAAGAACGATTTCGGGTTTTTCTATCTATTGAAGGCTGCTAGGTTTAGAATGACATTGACAATAGAAGTAGAAAGGATAAGGTTATTAGCTTGTAAGACTGAAGCAAGCGCTAAATGTTGACCGCGAAGTCAGTGAGAAAGATATGAATAATATACCAGAATTTTTCTTGTTTCTTTTAAGGTTTTTCAAAATTATCGAAATCATGTTACGTCACACGTCCTACGAATGATATAACAATAATAAATGTCGATTTTTTTGATTAATAATCCAAAATGCTTTATCTGCTAATTTTTATTTGATTGAAACACAAATAGTCAACAGTCAAAGAGAAGTCATTAATTCGTTAGAAGGTATAAGCAGTTCTTGTTTCCATAGGAGAACCCCAAATAGGCGTCCTTTGCCAGCTCATCGATGTCGTAAACATTGAGTTTGATAGAATTATAAAAATTACAAGAATTATTTATCGACACTAATTGAAACTTCTTGGTCGTCCAAACTTCGTGACATTCGAACAAATAATTTATTACACAAATAACAAAAATAATTCCAATGAAATTCATTTATAAATAAAGTAATAAATAATGTTTAAATTATAACAATCTTAAGCTTCGTTTTTGATTGGACTGAATGACAATATATTATTTTTATTTTATTTTTCCAATATTCAAATATCAAAAATAGTTTTTTGGCAAAAAAACTTAATTTAATTATGAACAACCTTCTTATAAGCTCTGAACGATAAGAAAAATATTAAAGAAGCTTTGAAGACGATCTTAATGTGAAGGAAAATTTGGAATGTTGTTAGTTTGTTGTTTGTATGCTGTTTAGATTTGTGACTCTCCTACTCAGATGGGATTGATATGTTTATTGATTGATTATTTGAATCTAATGAAATTAATTTAAGGATATTAATTTTAAGTACTAATTAATTAAAGTTTTATAATTATGAATTTTAATAATATTTTTAGTAAACGATTTTAACTTATTAAATTTAATATATTTTAAAAATTAAGGTTTATTTAAAAAATTACATAATGTCTTTTTATCCAATAAAATTATGAGAAATTAAAAGTTAATATTAAAAAAATTTACCATTGATTGTTTTTTTAGATTTGAATAAATAAACAAAAACTATATCAATCAAAGAAAGATGACCTCTGAAAATTGTTGTGAAGAATCTGTTTGTGTTGTAAATAAATGTTTACATTCAAATTGTGATGTTGTTAATATGGCGACCACGGCTCATGTGATAACAAACATTATGGGATGTGAAAAATTCAATGGATCAGAATCGGATTTGGAAGATTTCATTGATATTTTCGAACGCTATTCCGACATTATGAGTATAGTAAAATAGTGTATAACAAAATAGTGTATAGGAAAATAGTGATGGTGACTGTGTTTATGACACCGTCGGCAATAAAAAAAATATTCAGGGATGGACGGTAAAAATTACAAAGAAAAATTGAAGGCTGCATTTACTAAAGGAAAATCCATTCTGAATGCAAGGAAGGAGTTGTTAAACTTACAGTGGGGATCCTCCAACCCAGAATAAACATACAAAAAAAGAACTACTCAACCTTGCCTGTTTAAATATGGTTAACAGTTATGAAATCAAACAAAATTAAAACTGAGAGGAACAACTGAAACCAAAGATATAAAAAGCGTAGTTACCAATATATACGAACTACGTAAAATGGAAAGTGAGGAAACAGTGGAAGCATATACAACGGTAAATAAACAAGATAATTGGAACACCGTAACTAGACGCAAAGTTGTACACAACGAAAGAACCCCGCATAGACATTACGAACGCAAAAATAAAAACCAAGGAAATAATGGATTCAAACCGAAAAACAATTATTGCAGAACTATAAAATGTTATGCATGTCAAGAAGAAGGCCACATAAGAAGAGATTGCCCAAATGTGAAGTGTACTCACTGCAACAAGAATAGATTTAAGGAAAGAGAACAGCACAGTAGAAACAGCGATTGGAAGAAAAAAAATAATGTAAGATACCATAATAGACCTCAAAATCGTCAATACCCAGATGCGGAAATTGATGAATACAATGACGACATCGAATACGAAGAGACTAGATCAAATCAAGATAAGGTAACAAAAAGGGTCTTCTCAGATAAGAGACAAAGGTATGAAAATGATCAGGGAAACGAGGAGGCACGATCACAAGGAGAGGTGATCAATGTGCTCATTAAATGATAAAAATAAGTATGATGGTATGTGTGATTGAGTATGTGAATATGTGTGTGATTGTATATGTAATTGTATGACTGGAAATAACGCCTGGAAGTTTGTAAGTTAGATTATTGGAAAGAATAATGTGGAGAAAACTGTTTTATTAGTTAAATGGAAGAAAAAAGAAACAAAACGAAGAATGAAGAAATTTTAAAAATAACAAAGCTTAACATTAAATATGACAAACTGGATGGTAGACCAAGTATAGACTTTTACATTAAAGATAGAGAATTACACTGTCTTTTAGACAACATTGCCAGAGTAAATATGATTTAAGCAAGTTTAATTAAAAACATACCAAATATTAGAATTAGAAAATTGCGAAGACGTTTAGCATGAACACATGCTTCGGATTTAATAAATCATGGAACAGTACTCTTGAAGATTAAAATTGAAGGGAGCTAAAAGAATATAAAATTTTATGTTGTCAAAGGAATGAACCCAGAAATGATAGCAGGAGTGGACTTTTTGGATAATTTTGGGATAAAAATGATTAAGAAATGAATACAAAATAGTGATGTATTTATGATAAGGGATAGCCCACCTGATGAAGACAGATTGAAAAGGATAACGGACCTATACGGAGGTAAGGTCGATGATCAGTTAAAAGAGTTTAAGTCGATATTCATGGCAGATAAATGGGATATTGGAAAAACATCATTGATGAAACATAAAATAGAAAATGATGGTAAACCTGTATTAGTAAAGCCGTATAGACAACCAAGGCATTTTGATGAAAATTTAGACGAATTTATTAAAAATTTTGAAGAAAATGATATAATCAAAAAATGTAATCGAGTCAAGTTATAATGAAATCGACGAAAATCATAATCAGCTTCAAAAGATATTTAATAAAATGTATTTAAATAAAATCATAAAATATACTATCGAATCCATTTATGTAAAATGAAATAGACTTTTTTAAAATTAAATTGAAGTTAATAACATCTACTTTTAAAATACCGCACCCAAAAAGAGCAAGAATCCAAACGATTTTACAAATTTTGCATTCTTCTGATTTTCAACTTAGAATAATCTAATAGAGTTTATAACAAATATTGGAACTATTCTTCCAATAAATTAAAGCGTTATTAAACATTAAAGCAAATTTAGTTTTTCCATTCAAGTATAACTACTGCGAACCCTTGTACATTATGGAGATAAGTTGTCATCAGTGTGTACTAAAATTGCTGAACATACTCAATCGAGAAAAAATAAATGTGCAATTTAGAGACATTAAAAAGGTTCAGGATATACTTAATCCAAAATAATAAATTATATATATAAATGCGATTAAAGGTTACTTAATTCTTATCAATCATAACAATAATTTGTTTATTGATATATTAATATTTATTATTATATTAAACCAATTAAATAAATAATATTTTTGTTTTATTTAAACAATATTCTAAAATTTTGTATTCTTTGAATAATAGTTCAGTCTGAATTGGGTTAGAATTATCGTCTGGATCTGTATCTGATGGATGGAAAACAATTAACTAAATTTGTCTAAATTGAATCCAATAAGATTTGAGATTAAATACGATTGAAATAGTTATTGAGGGATTGGTACCAATATATTAAGCTGTCAAATATGAAATAAGTAGGCCTGATTACAATAAATTCAAATATTAATTATAGTGGTTATTTGTCACTATAATTAAATAATAATAGAACAAAATTGAAGGTGGGATTTAATTGTATAATAAAAAATAACAAAATGAAGGCAAGCAATTGATAAATTCCAGATTACACACAAAAAATATAACCTTGTCAAAATAATAAAAAAAAATCTCTCAACGAATTGATACTCAGTTATTTTTGCATGTCTTATTTTTACATTACAACATGTCTTGTCTATTAAACACATCAATAAAAATTAATTTAAACTATTAAGAAGAATGAGTTCCTACTTGAAACATCAGTATCAAAAACGAAGCAAAGCATCAATAGTGTATTTGTACACAAAGCTACTATGCAGCAAGCAGTCTCAAATTGGTTCAGGAAATTTGTAAAAGATAATTTAAATCTCAGTCAGGAGTCCCGGGATCGCCAAGAAACTCAGGTAGACAATAATGAACTTAATGTAACCATGGTATTGGACTCATCACAAGCTGATTTTGATTCATTGCTAACGTTTTTTGTTACAAAGCAAACCATATTTCATTACTTGGCTCGAATTAGTAAAGTGAAAAAGTTGGATAATATGATTACATATGAGTTGAATTAAAAGCAGGAACAAAGCACAACATTCATCGAAAGAAGTAGATGACTTCTATCTTGCTTTACGATTATGAAAAATAATATACTGCACTAAAGATCTTGACAAAAATACAGTGAAGTGCTGGCCGCCAAACTAAGTTGTGGTGGCCACCACCTCTTGATCGCGCGGGTGTCACTGGTCGGAGATGTAGTTTGAGAACTCTGTGAAAGCCAAGATTTTAGTTTGACCATGTGGAAACCGGTTGTATCTGGTTCAGTCACTTGCTCTCGTAATAGCCGGTTGGAGTTCATCGTTCCTTCGAGTAGAGCGGAAAAGAGTCCGATCGGATTGATTGCATTGTTCGCGAGTTGTCAGTCATGCAAAAAAGAGAAAAGGCGATGGTGTACCATTTAACATATATTTAAAAAAATAAAATCAACACCTATTCTTGTTTTTCAAAGCGATTTATTTTTGCGAGGAATATTTTAAATTGTTTGAATGTGTAATTGATGATATATGTTGATTTAAGTATGTTGAATTTAGAATGGTGATTCTCCCACCCAGATGGAAATTGGTATTGTTTATTAAATTTAAAGGATTGACTATTCGAACATAATTAAAATAATCATTTTATAAGTTCATATTTTTAATTTCAAAATTAAAATTAAGTTTAATATTTTTTTGTAAAATTTAAATTAAATGCATTTTAAATAATTTGATAGCATTTTTATTATTTTGAGATTTATTGAGAAATGGTAAAAATTATTCGAATAATCACGATTAAAAACAGAAATAAGAAAACCATTTAGAACGATGACAAACGATGAAAGACCTTCTGAGAGTTGTAATGATTCTAAGTGTAATTGCAATAAAAATTCAAATGAGATTTGTTTAAATGTTTTAATGATTTGTTTTAATTTAAATACCAGATTTAATTTTTCAGTTTATTTTTTTTGATTTAGTAATTCTTATCATCTCCACTTCGAATCTCTACATACAGGAACTTAAATTCGAAGTTCTACATCATCGTCCATACTTACCACACCTAGCCCAAACTAACTTTTTAAAGTTTGAGAATAAGTTGAAGACATTTGATTCTAAATCACAAATACGAGCTATCCTGAGAGAAACTTTGGAGGGAACCAGTTACTAGATGGTTTGATTAGTCTTCGTCCTATACTCATGTCTACAATCGATTTGCACATCAGAAACGCGGCGCTCTTCCATCACAGTTTCCTATGACTTAAACCTGCTCAAGCATAGTTTACCGTCTTTCAGGCATCTAATTGATCGCTCAAATTCCACCCAGATGCGAACATCTTTACAATGGTTGTTGCTGCACTCGATGGGGATTAATTTCACCAAGGTCGCATCATAGCTTACCGAAATAATCCTTTACTTTCATTACGCAGTGGAGTTTCGTAACGCCCTTTGACTCGCTATCATATTGTTAAGAGAACTCACACATTTGACAGAACATTTATTACATTCACATTTCTTATCATCTTTATGATGATCAATAGTATTGCTTTCACTTAGATCCATCAATCAATTTTCAATATCTCTCATTATAATCTGAACTATACTTGAGAAGATTATTTTATTTAAAAATATTTAATTTAAATTTTATTGGCCGAAATAAAATATTTTTATAGTCATTTTTAACCATTAATTTGATTTTAATTATTTAAAAATTTACAAAAATAAAATCAATAAAATTCTTTAAAATTTGCAATAATAAAAATTAATAATTTGAATATTAAATCTAAATTTAAATAAATTAGTTTCAGATTATAAGAAATTAAATATTGATAATCCATCTGGTTAGGAGAGACACAATTCCAAATCAACATACAACATTTAAACATGCAACCACTACACAAAAACATCCACACATCAAATATTCCTCACACATATAAAGCTTCTTAACATTCAAAACTCATAAAACATTCAATTCCGAAGATACCGTAAAAATGATCTTAGAATTTATAGATTCTGGTCCACCATTTTTTTATTCAAATGGCCTCAACTAGCTGCCTTTCAAAAAGAAAAAAGTGTGTCGATAATATGGGTACATTTTTTGATGAATGGTATTAATATTTGTATTGATAAGTTATCAATAAACTTTTACTTTAGTTCAACAATGTTCACTCTTGATGATCTAAGAGCAAGAAGAGGTAGTTATAATTGAATAATTTCTATTTTTTATTTCATTTCCATTATCTAGTCTGTTATTATTCAAGGAGATTTTCTTGTGGTTTTCGTGAATTTTGTTATTTTGGGTTTTCAATTTTCACAATCTTTATTTCTTGATTTTTTTATTATTTATATAAATTTAAATATTAAAAATATTACATAATTATAATATTGTTATTATATCTGTTTTCTAATAACTGAAGTGGCAGGTTTAGGTGAGACCATCAAGTGAGAACCAAGGAAGAAATTCTATGAACAAGTATTTAAATATAAATAATGTGTTAAGAAATAAAATAAAAAAAATATATTTAATTTTAATATAATAGCTAATATATTTGTATTTTGTTAGATCAGTAAACTACCCCTCGCAGAGTTAGTAGAGCGTTGTTTTATGTTTGTTTTAATGGTGTATAAGTTTTAGGCTTCTGAAGTTTATATGTTTTTTGTATTGTCTATTACTACAATAACATTATTATTGCAAAGTTTTTTTGCGTTAGGTATTCTTAAATAAGATTTTGTGGATAAGAGATCGGTAGGGATACATGAATTCATGGTTTTTTATCTGTATGTTTTGAGTTATCTTCTGATATCGCCTTGGTTGGGTATTGTATTTGTATTTTGCTTTCATTGGTAAGTTGTTCAGAATTCTTTAGAATGTTACATCTGAATTTTTAAGTCCAAATGACATCATTGCTGTACGCATGAAAATTAGAATAATTAAAGGAATGTTCCATATCGGAATGTTGTTTGAGTTCTGCAACTGCTCTCATAATCTAGAGAACATCCATATATTTGATTCATTTGAACTGGTCTTGAAATTCGATAATTATAAAGGGAACGAAATCTGCTTCAAATTGCGTCATGTTGTAATTTCAAATGATCTGATTGGGAGTATAGTTGGAAGAGGTTACGGTTAGACTAAAAAGATTATACCGTTTTCTAAGTTGACGATCAAGATTGAGATTAGTAACGGTCAAATAAAATTTGGATCTCTGTACTTTGTTACAAATTATTTACCTTTCCAATATTTCTAGATTGATGTTTGTAGAACTTGTAGGACTGATATTCAACATAGATATGTACATTTTTTAGGAAGTAATGTTATTAAATCTAACATGTTTTGTGGGTGATAATATTTCAGCATTTTGACCATATATTTATATTTGATACGTCTTCATTTGAAAACTCAATTGATGCTATCATAAGTTTACATGCACTATTTAAGCGACCGCTCAAAGATTGGTCTTCCTGAAAAGAATTATGGAATAAGAATTATGAAAGAAATGACAAGAGATTTTTATGTAAAAAAGTCATCAAAATATTCATTCGAAATACAAATTGACAGACAAATACAATATTAATAATTCTTTATTTTTATTTAATTATTATTAAAGATATCTGATTATGGCTTTCATAAATCAGTCACATTAAGAGGTTAAATTAAAGAAACTGAAAGATTTATAATTATATTACATAAAAATTAAGAGCCTCTTCATGTCTTGTCTCTTCAGATAATCAGATATCCCTGTAATGGAAACTGATAAAGGTACTGAAAAATATAATAAATTTAATTTTTGGGTTTTTGAAAAAAATCAAACTGAATAATTATAGATTCAGGACTTGGAAACATTCGGTAGACGAAGGATTTCAGTTATCCGGTACGGCTGGCAGCTACGTAAAGAAATAATAAATGACAAAATATATTATTTTCTACAACTAAACTTTATTTATATTCAAAAAAAATATTTTTCAATTTGGAGGAGCTCACATAAATTTGTGAATTCTAATATTTAAAGTATTTAAAAATATTCCATGCATTAAAATATTGCAGGAAACCTTAAGATTAAAAACATGTCATATAAATTAAAATATTAGAAAATTTTAGGTTTATAAAGATTTTAAATTAAAATTTAAAATGCGAATTTATTTTTTAAACATTATAAAATGCAAATTTTATAAGAATATATAATCAAAATAAAAAGTTTAGTATAAAATTTTTTAAAAAAATTTTGAGGATTAAATTATGAAGATTTTTTTTAAATGAATTATTTTAAACAAAATCTTTAAAGTATAAAATTTTAATTAAAGAAATGATAGAAAATTAATTTTGTAAATTCCAAAAAAAAGAAATGATGAATTAAGTATTCATATTTATATTTCATTATCTTTTTGCATAAAATGATTGTGCATTTTGGGTTCGTGACTAAGATCATTACAATAAAAAATTATTTTTAACAGATATTACATTTTACAAAGAAATTTATGAGAAACATTATTTTTAATTTGAAAAAACCAGATTTTTAAAATTCTAAATATAATAATTAATGATATAACATTGATTTTATTTTGAAAAGTTTTGTATAATTAATTAAAAAATTATTTAAAATTTTTTTTAATCCGAAATATAATTTTCAACATCAATTATAAATATTATTTCCAATGTAAATTTTATTGCTAAAATTAATTTTTTATAATATTTATTTTCACTTTAGATTTTAAATATTAATTATAAAATTATGTTCTATTTAAATTTCGATGTTAAAATCGTTTTTTTTTAAATATTTATTTCAATTTTGATTTTAACTGTAAAATCCTTTTCAATTAAAATTTCCTTTTTTATAAACCTTTTCTAAAAACTAATTTTAATAAATTATTTGAACTTATTTTAATTATAAATATGATTTAACATTTTAAATATTCAAAAATTTAAAGTTCATAACAGTGCAAAAGAATTTTTTCCTTGGAATTTTTTTTCGAAAATTATTTACTGTGCCATATTAATAAAATTTAGTGTTATGACTACAACTTTTGATATCAAACCTAATGAAAATGAAAAATAAAAAGACGCAATTCACAAAGTCGGAAAATTGTTTTACAAAGTTTTTTGTTTGTTTCACATTTCCTATTGTGATAACTCTCTTTTATTCCTTGAATATTAATTTTATAGTGTGGAGAGTCAAATTTAATAAGGATCTTTTAAGAATAAAATAGCATTTTCATTAACATGAAATTCTCTTTACCTAACAAAAACAATATTACAAAATTATTTCCAAGAAATATAAAAAATGAATCATATAACTTTGAATAATTTAGAGTAATCTAATATATAAGTTTTTCAAAAATTAATGGGAGTGAAACATAAATATTATTATTATAGGTAGACACTCACATACTTATAATTATATTTTTTAAACTCTTCATTAATTATAATTATTAAAAATTCATTTGGATTTTATTTATAAAAGAAGATCATTCAGAAGAGCTTCTTCAATATAGAAAAAGATCTCTGCTAAAAACGGAACATATATTATTAGAACTTTAGAAGCTTAAATAAAAAAGCAAGGCCCCTTTTTATCATATTGTATAGACACAGTTAAATAAAAAGGGTTTTCGGATAAAATTATAAGTTGATAAAGGGAATTAATGAGACTAAAATAGGTAAATATAGAAAATATTAAGTGAGGTAAATAAATAATATATTTACAAAATTTTGATTGTGAACTATAGAAACAATATAACTTAACAAAATAAAGAGGTTGTTCCACTGAGCCCCGATCACAGGATATAATAAAAGAGAATAAAGCAATCAGGTGAAATAATGATAAGATATTCTATAAATTGTTAATATCAGTTCTCTCGTCTTTTTTAACAAAACCCGGGTGGTAATCGCACCTAGAAGATAATAACAGACGGACCAGTAATTTGTTTCACTTCACACTTTACTTCGCTCGTTATCTTCCCTTCTTTATTTCTTCTTGTGAACGCAGAAACGAAAGGATTGACAAATATTGCCGGATGTAATTTAAATAGGAAAGATAATTCCAATTCACTTTTTTGAGATAGAGAAGGAAAGGTAAATTGTAAGCTTAAAAGACGACTTTGTCAATTGCCGTTATGGCTGTAGTTATCGTCTTCTCACTTCGGAAATAGGCAACTTGTTCGAAGTAATAATTTGTCCTTTTATTCGACTTTTTGATTTTTTTTAATTCGCTTTTTGCGATATTGATTTTCAAATATTAATAATATTATAATATTAAATTTATTTATGTAAAATAAATTGTTCCCATAGTAAATATATCAAGCCTCATTAAGTTTTATTAAATGATTTCTTTACCGTTTTTCTTTTTTTAAATTTGTACAGACAAAGATCGTTAAATAAATAATGGATAAAAGGTACAAGAAAAATCAACAAACTTACCGCAATAGAAAAGAATTTATCGTCGTCTTCATCTAAAAAATCTAAATCATTAAATTTTAAAAATTAAATTCGTTTCATATAATTATTTAAAAAATGACGACATATTATTTTTAAAAGTGAAAAAACGTTTGTCAAAATGTATTGTAATAAATTTCGACGGATCAACCGTCATCATCAGACTAAATTAGCAATGATATACTCGTCTATATATCAAAACAATGCATATTAAATCAATATGCAATTTATAAATCACGAAAATACTTTAGTAAAGTTGAATGAGTGAAACATTGTTGATCAAATCCTTTGATCCTAAAATCAATGTGCAAACATCATTTTCATGAACTTTTTTGAAAGCATTTTCATGATTTATAAATTCTATTCTTTTATTTATTAGGTTGATGTAAAAATCTAGCCCCTTTAAGTAAATATTTAGAAACATTTTAGAAAAAGTACAAAAAGGTAAATCCTAACCTAATGAATCAGATTAGGAGAACTAACAATATGCTAAAAGGTAAACAAATCTACTCTACCGTCATATATTGCTGCAATTGGTATTCCAGTTTTGTTCTGTTGCTTTTAATGGCGGAGATGTTAGATTTCTGACTGGTTTGCAGACAGATGAATTTGAATCATTTTCAACGTGTTAAAGGCAGCTTCTTGCAGAATATTATAACATGAATTACACGTCTTTTATTCTTTGTCTACATTTATCAAAATCTTAGGGGACCATGAATATCAGTCATTTTTACGAACTTTATAAAAGATTAAGTTATAGAAGCAAGTTTTAATCCCCATAAAATAGGTTATAGAAAAAAAATGAACCAGTCACATTTTCACAAAAAGCAGCATTGTGCATAACGTTTACCTCAGAGACAGTGAGTATTAGTCTAAGTTTTTACAATAATGTCCTACCAGTTAACTCTAGATACATGATTTATCACCACTTAATTATGAAATATTTTAACGAAATGATTTTGAATCAAATAACGTTTCCAACAGACGTCTCACTATTTATTTAACACATCATATATACGAATCCAAAAAACATATTAAATATTTACTTGATGGAGGTTCACTCGGTATTTCTGGTTGCTTTTTATCAGGTTTGTCCATCAGTGCAGACGCATCTAGAAAAAGAGTATTCATTAAATATATTAATACTAGAAAAAGACCCATCACATATAATGGATGAGCTAAATTTTCGACTTTGAAAGTTTCTGTTTTAATTTTTAAATCGTAATTATTATAATTTATTATTCTTTGTTTGATTTAACAGCCACTCAGTTAAATCGGCTTCCGGAGCCTTTCGGCAAAGGCGCTGAACAGACAGAACCGTCTCGATGCGGACTATGCAGAGTTATCTCAACTTCACGTGGATCCACTCACTGTTCATCCAGTATATAGGATCATAATTTGATCTCGACCGACAAACCGTGAATCAGATGACAACGAAATTTTGCAAATTAACCTAAATTGATTTTTAGAAATATAATTAGTAAATAAATGATAGAAATCGTCATTCATCAAATAAATTGGTATTTTATTAGTGTTTTCATAAAAGTTTTCCCGAAATTCCATATAGGAATCCTTATAATCATCATTATTCGAAATCGGTGTTAATTTACCCATTTAACGACTTGTATTGTTTTTGATCGATTTCAGCGTCTTCAAGTGTCTTTCGGCGAAGACACTGTACCAACAGAATTGTATTAATGCGAGCTATCCATATTGATCACGTCATTAAATGGATTCACTCTGGTTACTCAGTGTTAAAAATATATCTCAGTTGTGCTGAATTTAAAATGGCTACTTCCGAAATATATTTTTAACTTAATGATGATATTGTGAGTTTGTTAAATACAGAAATTATAATTAACTAAAATGCGATAATATTAAGATCACTGTAAATATTAATATGAAGTAAAACGAAATAATTTTTTTAATACCAACAAATATCTATTTCCTTTTTTTATTTAATCTTGTAATTGATCTACCAATCGTAAAAGGAAGAACGTACAATTAACCGTGAATCGATTCTTTTACCATAAAAGTAATAAAATAAAATAATAAAATTCCTTTATCTCCAAATAGTAAAACAGAGCAAACAGACAATCAGTCCAAACGTACTAATCACAGAATGTATGGAGTACAAAGTCAAAATATTCCTCAGTTTACAATTGTTTCTTTTCAAATAATTAATAAAATTATTTTTCGCTTCTGCTGGATATTTTTTTAATGTATATAAATTTAATAATAATTTTTAAATTGTAATTATTAATTTGATCGATTAATCGATCATATTTAAATTTTAAATTAGCTTGACTACTTAAGGTAATCAAGCATTTAACATAAATAATAATATAACATATAAAACATAAAAAAAACATAATATAATAATACATAATATACATAATAATACATAATATATAAATACATTTAACATAAATAATAATATGTCATATACTACATAAAAAAATACATAATAATAAATATGTATATTATATATTAAAAAATGTTTTAATTATAAGCGGTAAATAATAAAATTTATATATAAACATGTATAACTCGATATGGTAATAAACAAACCCAGTTTAACTTCTTTTATTGGTACTTTTCTTTTATTCGATTTTTCAACAACTTAAAATCAGAATTTTATTATAAATATAAATAATTTTCAAAATTATTTTTCTAAACAAATCAAACGGAAGAGACTTTTATACATTAATTTTAGAAATACAATAAATTATTCTATTTTATATCTTATATACTCTTACATATTAAATGGACAATCTACATAGTAAATAAACATCTCAAAGATGTCTTACCATTTTAAATATATACTTTTATTCAAATTCATGTTGTATAAATACATAAGTTTATATGTATGTATATTTTAAATATTATTTATTTTATTTTTGAATAATAACTTTAAAAAATGAAACATTATAAGTTCAAATTAAGATAAAAAATGAATAAAAAAATAATCAATAATCCATCTTTATTATCAAATTATTATTATTTACCGGAATAAGTCGGCCCCGCAAAACGTTAGAAACCGCAAGCAAAACAACAAATCCTTCCATATATGATTGGATTCTGAAGCCATCGTCTACAAGTATTACTCGAAAGTAACGCATAGGTCATTGCTGAACTTAACGTCCAACTTAACAACGCTAACTAGCAAGAACTTAATCTTCTACCAAACTAAAATTCCCGTCCTCATGTAGCAAATATAACCAAGGGAGCTATTTGACGACTTGGTTTAGACATGCTGGCGCATCCACCGTACTCTACAGATTTGGCGCTTTCTGATCTCAATCTTTTGCGGTTACTTTAAAATGTTATGCGCGTTGTTTCATTCAATACTGTTGCAGAATTATTTGCTTGGTTCGACAAATTCTTCTATACGAGAACGGATGATTTCTATGGCCGATGCAGTGAGTAGCGCGTTGAACGTTATGGAACATTCGGAAAGAACCATGTAATGACCAGTCACACACACGTTATTTTATCACTATTTATAATTTAATCAAAATCATATGTATATTTATAATATTATTCATATAAGTATTATTTATACTATTATTTGCATTATTTAATTAAATTAACTTTACTATATTAATTATTATAATTATACACAACCTAACGACGTAAAATCGTTGTGATATGATAATAGAAAATTTAAATTATTATTTTTGTTATTTTGTTAGTTACATTATTTTTTTGTTCGACGAACAAGTATCTGAAGAAATCTGTTTGAACGGCCGAGGGGGGAGCCGAAAACAGATAAAAAAATAAACATTGGAATTAGAAACAATCAAATGCTTCGAACAGCTAAAGGTCTCGGCGGATCCACCTGCCTGGAAGTCAGAAACGCTTCAAACAAATTTATTCGATAATCGCAGTCAATGATTCTGGCACTTTCCAAATCGATACTGTTTCAAAAGAACCAATAAAAAGAATCGATTTTGATATTGAATCTTCATTGTTGTTTGTGTATTGTTTTTGAATGAAGTCTATCAAATAAATTAGTTTTCTTGAAATGAAATGATCATTATAACATAAAAGAAAATTATTAAATATAAAAAAAATCAATAAAAAACAATGTTGTCTAAATGGGATAAAAATAACAAATTAAAAATAGAAGACCACATCGTAGTGGCTTTTATGAAAAGAACTTTTTTACGCGGCCCAATCTGATTGGTCCTTTAGAATGTTGATTAAAAAAAATATTGTATTTGAATGACTTTTCAGAATTAATAAATAATTAAAAAAAGTTTGTTTTGTCGAATAAAAAAAATATTTGTGGCGGNGGGTAAAAGAAATTGTTAATTGTTGGAAAAAGATAGTCACGATATTGATCGATGAAATTGGAGAGTGTATGAATAAACATTTTCCAATGAGTTCGAGGTCTTGCAGTGAAAGAATATTGCAATTGTTTCTTCTGAGTTTTCGATCTGGGGGCGGGACTATAAATTTGGTAGCGGTCAATCGTGGCGCTACACTGGGGAGACCCTTTTCGTTGTAGCGCTACGGAAGAAAAGATATATGAAGGACAAGTTATCAAACAGTCGCTGTCATTACGAATAGTCGATGAGTAGCAAATTAATCATCATTTTAACGAAGATCTGAGATCATGTTATGAATTCTAACCAGAGAAGTATGATGCAATTAAAATTGATTTCGGCCACCAAGTTTTACATAGCCAACGATCAGCTGCATTTTCTATGGACAATACGTATCTGTTTTCTTTCCTCATGGGTAAGATCAGAATATACCACACCCGAAACCCAGAGATTCTAAATTCTCGACGCCCCTGTCACAGCTCTCGTAACAACAAAATAATTATATTGCAAATTCGTTGAAACTATGTCACACCTAATCTGAACCTATTCTTTTGTGAATTGATTTTGAAATTATACCCAGAACCATCTATACTACGTAGTACATCACTGACAATTTACGAAAATTATTATTGTTAATCGAATGAATTCCAAAGAGACAGATTTATTTTAACCCTCTCAAAGTGATCTACAGAACGTTTAAACGGCTAAGAAATATTTGTAGTATAGTCAAAAAACTTTATCTGGACTTAAATTGATATTTAGTTATTCCTAATCACTGTAAGTACATTGGTACATTTAATATTGTTAAAATTTTACCTCTTGTGATCCAACAGGTATTCTTTATTTTTGCTGATCGTTCTACGGTTGTGATAATTTTTTAACGTTAATTGTATTAATTAATTAGAATAATTATATAATAATTTATTTATACATTTTTTTGTATTTAATTGATAATTAATTTTAAGAGTTTATTGAACATTGTTTTCGTTCAATAAACTTTTTTTAAACAACAACCATTCAACTGACCTGTTGCATTTGACGCCTTTTTATATGATCCCACTTAAACCCAACTCGCATCACAACAAACCACATCAATAATTATAAATTATTTTTTTCTATTTTCAGAAACAAAATTTTATACGATTATTCAGCACACTTATAATGTTTTAATGTAAGTTTTGTTACTTTCACTTTGCGTACCTAACAGTCAAAGTTATTTGATCATTCGCAGTAATGTGTGCAAGTTATTATAAGAAATGATGAATAAATATTTTCGAATTTTGTTTTAAACTTTTGTAGTCCTGTAGTTTCGTAATTAAACCACCCTTTGATTGCAAGTTACCTAGCAGCGCGGTGGTTCCAATGCAAAATCACAATACTGGTTGTATTGTCGTGACATCTAGAGTCCGAAATCTAAACTAATTTCTTGCGTAGCGCGCTGCTGGACATTATAGTTGACATAACATTGTTGTGCACCTGGAGGTGTTGGTTTAGTTTCTGGGTTCCTAAGGTGTAAACAAATATCATGTACATTATTATATTATTATTAATATTATTTTTAGACGCACCACATAAAAATAAATAAGAATAACATGCCAATTCAACTGAGATATGAAACTGATCACAACTAAATGTTGAAACAATTTCTGAAAAAAACAGGCTCATCAATGAACAGGTCATAAATATCATATAGTATTATAAGTGTCAACAATCTATATTATATGGGTTAACCCTGGTGAAAAAAATTATTATTAATCTTCATCCAACGTATTATCCGTCCTTGAGACCGTTCAGGTACTAATATTCTGGACTTATCATCTAGACTTTTGATTAGTAATTAGGAAATTAAGTTTTGATTTTAAAGACATTTCTACAATCGCATCACATTTTTTAGACATGCTCAGTTTATTCATGAATGTTATCGTTCATATATTTCTTAACATACATTTCTAAAATCAAACATTTGAATCTAACCTTCGAGTAAACTGGTGCCCGAACTTTTGTTATTCATGGATTCAATTTTCGCAACTGTAAAAAAGACACATCAAAATTGGTTCATT
>MQRK01241126.1:27217-41973 GCA_001938485.1 Girardia tigrina | reverse complement strand
TATATGATGTTAAAATAACCCTATACTGTCTAAGTGCATGATGTAAGGCTCGAGTGATGTCTCGGGCAAATGATTCGAGTTGTCTTTGTGTAACCCTAAGTTGGTTGCCATGGGAATATTAAAACAATCACGTTGATTAGAAACACTGCAGCCCGTGAACCGTGACCATAATGGCATTTATTGACTCATTCAAGTATAAGTCAATGAAACTTTAAATAAACAGAACTAATGAGCTTTCAGCTAAAACAATTTGCAGCAATTGTCAATCAGAATATTCTTATTAATATTTGTAATCTTTGTGAATTATTTTGAAGTGACCTTAAAAGTCAAACTATGAAATCCTTATGAAGAAGTCACCGATGGATAAAACGGTCAACTGGTCATACCTTATCTTTTCATATTAAGTTTCTGCATTACAAAGACAGTCATAATCTATATTGTTTTTTCTTGTTGAGCCAAGAGTTGGTTATTTTGATTATTATTTCGTTATAAGCAATTAACTATTGCAATTTAACTTTTAAATAATTACATTTAAAGCAGCAGTCGTATTTCCAAGAACTGGAAATAGACCTGAACATTTGGAAATCTTAAAAAATGAAAATCTCTCAATATTTTCATCGGTGGGTTTGTTAATTTTTTTAAGAGATCTAATTCTTGAATGTGTCACCAAGAAAGGGACATCTTTCCTTTGTATCTTGTATCAGGTTTGATATAAATGATATCGATATTAGTTGTCAATAAGAAAGAGCATTCAAAAGGCGAATTCTTCCTAAATTTGTGTTTTTTATTTGTGTAGAGAAAAATAAAGACTGCGTTATTTAGGAACTAATATCACAATTTGTATACGTTTTTTTTCTTTTTTAGTTCAAGAATGTAGAAAATAGAATATTGTTTTTGAGCTCTGAAGTCAACAATTACCAGTTGAATCAAAAAATATATTCAGTCAATATTATATCTTTGATTAAAGAAGAATCGAATGACTCCCTAACATCAAAACAGAAAACGAAAGATTAGGAGTATTGTGATAAAAGAAAGGCGCATTACTGAGGGTAAAGTCTTAAATGAACTCAAAGACAGATCTAGTTACAAATTATATATAATTATTTTATAATTAAAATCCATGTCCTAATTTGTTTCGTATTATTTATAGAACCAATTTTTGGATTTTGACGGATAGATAAATTGGGAAAAGATTAACGAGTTCGATGCACAGTAAAATAATTCTCTTTATAGTCGTCTTTAAATTATTATTAAGTAATTATTATTATCGAAAAACGAAAACCCTTTACATCGAGCCGTAGATTATTAAAATTATGGGAGGATCATGCCTGAATTTCGACAAGCGAGAAGCCAATCATTATATAATAGTTGCATATTATTATAAGGAAGAGTGTCAAGGGATTCAAATAATTGAAGAAATAGAAGAAAGAAACTTTCCCGGATAAAATTTTATGATTATAAAATTTAATTTTTTTAATTATGATTAAAAATTTAAAATCTTGCGATCAAAATCCAATTAAAGGGATAAAAAATTATGCTGGAATTAGAAAATAAAGTAAAAACATAAATTAAACTAAATAAAAGTCTTGACAAATAAAATAGTAAATAAAAAAATTCTTTTTTTTTTAAAAGAATGCTTTAAGCTAATAAATGTCCCTCAAAACTCGATTAACAAATTCTCAATTATCAACAACTTAATCGATTTGGAATCTAGATTTCGGGCCCTAAACTGGAAATGATTGTCCTATTAAGAGTAGCATTTTAATATATGCTTCGTTGCGGTACAAATGTGGGATTATGGGGGGTTCCTATCTGATCATTTTTGACCGAATAATTTAGTGTAAATTGCTGATTTGGATATGGTCGTTTTTGTATTTTACATCACCAACAAGTTTTTTAACATGAGAAAATTATGGGAAAGAATGGAATTACCCAAGGAAAGAAAATCAATAAAGGTTTGTTAAAAATTCTTCATTTCAAAGATATAACTCTATAAACTACAATTAATAAGGAATCCAAAAATGTATTTATTACGGCAAAATACCAAAAATTAAAAAAAGTTGTAACAAGTATAAAAAAATACAAATTTGAATTTATTCTATTAAATTTATTATTAATTCTATTTAATTTATAAATAGAAATTATTAGGAGTAATAACACATTTGTTTTTGCGTAAAGATATGACTAATTAATCATTCGGTAAACCTTTTAATCTATTCATATATTGTCATCGGGATTACATATTTTGGCAAATTTTCAGCTTAATCGGAAAAGAGCTAATATAAGCCTTATAATTAGGGATGTGCCAATTTTCTACTGTTGCTATAGAAAAGAGGCTTTCCAACTATTTTTTAAACTTCGGCCCAGGCTTTGGATCCAAAAAAATATTCCAGTTTTGATTCCGGTTTTTCGTATTACAAGAAA
This sequence comes from Girardia tigrina, assembly GCA_001938485.1. Lineage (NCBI taxonomy): Eukaryota > Metazoa > Platyhelminthes > Tricladida > Dugesiidae > Girardia > Girardia tigrina. The sequence continues at coordinate 39,549 of MQRK01241126.1, read as the reverse complement.
TATTATATGACATATCAAACATTCCTACAAAGGCATCTATGGCACATGTTTAACTCGTATCACATTCTATAAGTTTTCCATTGGAAAGAGTCTTTAGTACAGCTGGAGACATTATCTAAATGATTTTAATTTTAAGCAAATATTTTCGGCAATTTATCCTACAAATTAAAACTGCTTCTGGATTGATTTTGAACATCTTCAAGAGATTGTCACTGAAAAAATGTATTTTCGAAACACCTCTAGCGTTCTATTTCGTCTACGGTTACAAATTAACGTATTTTTTGTTATTTAGTTAGATCTACAATTTGATCTATAGTTATTTATTTATAATGATAGTGACCTCTTACACTTAATTACAATAAATAAAATATTTTATTTATTTAAAGACATCAGCAGGTCTCTCAGGGCCAGTTCCATTTGAGGAATGATTCATTAATCCACCATCTCCAAATGGTTGGCCTCGAAATGACGAAAGATAAATAAAAATAAATAACAGTATATTAATAATTATTAGATAATAAAAGAGGGTTCATTATCCATTAGTTTCTCAAGGACACCACGTAAATGTATGTCCGAGTGGCTTAATACAGGTTACCAATATATCAGGTCCCCTTCCTGAAAGTAAATTATTTAAACTATTACACGACGAGAAAATACATTAATTGATAAAAATCTCAATTTAAAGGGTAAATGCTATTAATAAAGTAATAGCACAGCCAGTTCTGTAAAAAGTCTGGCATAGATAGGATTGATAGGACTACGTAAATCAATCAATAATGCCTCACATCAAATTATTTTCCAATAATTTTTAAATTTGCTGCACAATTTCTATTTCTAGCATTATGTTCTCCGCTACTTCACTGAGACTTTTTGGATTACTTCCCAAAGGTCATTCTCATATTGCTTCTCGCCCATTGTATATATTTTCGACCATCGAATAATTTAAAGAATTAAATTGCTAATTATAACTGGCAAAAATCCATTTCTGTCGCGTATCTAAGAACGCGACACCGGCTGGTTCCGCTATATTAGCACCTTTTAAATAAGAGAAAAAAAACCAAAAATTGTATTTACAAAACGGGAAAACGTTTTTTTGATAAATGCAAGAAACAGAATATTTTTTAAAATTAAAAGAAAGATTTTCCTAGAAATTCCGGTAAGATTTTTGAAATAAAAAATAAATTTATTAGAACTAAAAATTGCTCTGACAGTGTGATGTCATGCGCCACAGAACCTGGGGGAAAGGTATGACCTATTCGATATGACTAACAAGGATCGATGGTGGTAACAATGTTTATTGAATAGAACCGAACTGTCCAGGAATCATAACCATAATACCTTAACAATAACCAAAAAAATAGTATCTAAGCCGTGGGTCGTCTGTTTTCTCTCTGGTTTATGGATAGTACCACAGAGAGTATTATTCCCACATTGTTGCTGTAAGTAGTTTCGTCAATTCTAATTCGATAAATTACTAATTACTTATTATTTAATAACATTATTTAATAACAATTGTCATTGTCTTTTTGGTGCTATTAAATAATAAAACCGATTGATAATGATCAAATATAAAAAGATCAACATAATAATTGAAGACGATTTCAGAAGATGGAATTAGTACGACAGAATTTAGACATTCGAATGAAGTTATTGCAAACATTCTTTAAGGGAATTTGTAAATTTTACTAAAAATAAGTAGGAAATATGAAGTCATATATATATATATATATTAATATAATGAATTTGGAATGCCTTTAATATGTTGACGTGATAATAAGGACTTTGAAAGACTTTAAGAATTAGAAGGAATCTTTTACTCTTCCTTGTTGGATGAAGTAAGTTCCCTAATTTTGAAGAATATGTTCCAAGGATCTGTTATAAACATATTTTATTGCAAGAATCATGTGCTTAGAGCCCGAAATTCATTTAATTATGCATATCAATTACAATTGGTAAAAGTTAGGATCCCACTAAAAATTTTTAAAATTTGTCCTAAGTTTGGTTGTTCAGACGTTTGTCTCGTGTAAAATATAATGTATGGCGAATAAGACAGAATTTCAGATAGTTTTTGTATAACCCTTCTTCGTAAACATTGATGATTTCCACCAAAAAAATTAAAAACAGAGATCGAAGAGCTAATGTTTTGAAGATAGATGTGGTCTCTCGACATATGACCACTCGTCCATGGAAGTTACACAAAATAGGATCTTGTGTCATTTAATGTTCATCTTTTGCAATCTTCATAAATTTTGGTTATTTCATTTTTTTAATCAAATTTTTGTTATTTAATTGTGCAATGCACAAATGTTAATGAAGTAAGAGCATAGCATTAATTAGTATAGTATTAATTAATAATAATAAGCATAGCATAATCTCCTAAAACATTAACAATTAAAATGATTTTCCTCGAGCTCTGCAAAATAATCGTTTACAGCTGCAATAGCCTCATCATTTGATGTGCAAAACTTTCCAGCAATGAACTTTTTTAGGTTAAGAAACAAATAATAGTCACTGGGAGCCAAATCTGGTGCTTACAGTGGATGATCAAGCAACTTGTACTTCAATTCATTCAATTTAGCCATTGTCAAACCACTATTGTGAGCAGGTGCATTGTCTTGTTGAAAAATGATTTTTTTTCTTCGATGAAACTATGTCTTTTCTCATGAATTATTGCATCCAATTGATCCAAAAGTTTTGACTAATATTTTGAGTTGACTGTTTTACCTTTCTCATGATGATTGTTCAATGAAACACTTTTGTAATCCTAAAAAACTGTTGCAATAGCCCGCCATTTTGATTGAACTGTTTTAACCTTCTTTGGTGCACTTCCACCAACTTCAATCCATTGTTTTGACTGTTATTTGAATCAAAGAAGAACGATAAGGTACGAAGAATTTTCATGGTGTAAGAAGATTTCGCATTCCCTCAATAAACTTTCAAGCTGAGAGCTACTGGTGAATTTGGATGATTGTGAACGAGGAGAGCATCCATTGATAGCCAATATTAGTGATGAAGATATTGATGCAGTCGTAAAAACATCTCAGAAGTTCGAATTTTGTATATTCCGTGTCACTCTCGAACTGTTGAACGTCATATCAAACTGTTAAGGGGCGCCACCAGTACTGTACACGGTCCGATGCGAAGAGATGCCTGTATCCGAGATAGACTTCTTTCTAGAAAAGCTATTCCTATTTATTCCTCTAAGTAGGATTGGAACTTTGATTAACATATCTCAATCTGTACTGTAATTATTCACAGTTTTTACTTGTTTTGTTTTTATCCCCTTTAATATGCAAAATATATAGAGAATTATTATATAGGGCCCAAATTATTATAGGTATTATAGGGTCCAAATCTTTGATTCATTGGCGGGGGTAATAATAAAAAAAATTTACTTATTTTTTTATTGAATACATTCAAAACATGTCGGGTCAACTTTGTATGACTACCGAAAATGGAAATTTCAGATTTATTTCATTCATGATACATCCTAATATACAGTGCTCTCGCGATTTAGGCAACCCCTATTTAAGCAACCCACGATTTAAGCAACAATTATTTTGGCAACTTTTTTAAAATTTTCATTTCGATTTAAGCAACCTTTGCTGGCTGGACTATATTAGCAGCCAATGTAATTTTTAAAAATATTCGTAAAGTTAAGAAAATTTTTTTTAGTTATATTAATTTTAGTTGTGTTAACTACTGCACCGTTTAAAAGTATTAAATTTTCTAATTTGGCTTTTGGTTTTTTTTAATTTTTGAATTTTACCGAATTTGAGAAATGAAAAGTAACTGTTTTTACATTGTAATTACATTTTGATTTGATTTTTTATTACTCTTAACTTAATTTAAAATAACTTAAGGAAGCATGACAGATAAAAAAATATATTTCTTTGGAAGACAAAGTTTGTATTTTAAGAGATAGAGAAAATAAAATATCTTCAAGATAAATTTTGAAAAAGTATGGAATAAGTAAATATACTTTAAGTCGAATAATATCAAACAAAGAAAATATTGAAACTCACATTCAAATACTTATATGAATCCAGGAAAAAATGAAAAATATTAAAAGTCCTAAATTTATCCGATTGGAAAAAGAATTGTACACTTGGTTTCTCGAACAAAGATCGAAAATAATGCAATTTTTTCTTCAATGCAATTTTTTCAATATCATTCATAATGAAAGCTTTGGAAATTACCAAATCTTTTTGAGGGCCGAATACTTTTTTGACCCGTGATGGCTGGCTCGAAAAATTCAAAAAACGTCACGGTATTTGAACCCTAACTCTTTCAGGAGAAAAACTTTCGTGTGATTCTTCAATCATTCCAATTTTTCTTGAAAAAGTCAAAAAAAATGATACTCGACGAACAATATTTACCCGAACAAGTGTATAACTGCGATGAAACTGGATTTTTTTTACAAATCGTTACATAAAAAAACAAATGTAGCATCAAACGAAAAAGGAGCAGCTGGGTGTAAGGTATCAAAAGCAAGAGTTACAGTGATGCCATGCACAAATGCGACTGGATCACATAAATTACAGCTATTGCTTATAGGTAAAGCTAGAAATCCTCGATGTTTCAAAAACTGCATCATTCCGTTAAATTACCAAGCATCACAAAATGCATGGCAAACAACAAAAATTTTCAAACACTGGTTGTATGATTCATTTATTCCCCAAGTTTCAGAACACTTAAGATCAAAACATCTTTCAGAAAGAGCTGTGTTATTGGTCGACAACGTTTCATGCCATGGAACAGAACTTATGTTTTTCGAAAACTCTGATTTCAAAGTTTACTCTTTTCCTCCTAACACGACCGCGTTACTTCAACCTATAGAACAGAATATAAATAAATCTCTGAAACAACGTTATCGACGAAATCTATTAACACATCTTGCTGCAAAAACCGGAACTTTTATGGAAGAACTTAAAAAATTACCATAAAGGTTTTGTACTATATTTTAATTCCAGACTGGGAGGATCTATCGCAATCAGTTATTCAATCCTCTTTTAAAGTTTTATTTAATTCTCCTGAAGAAATACAATTCAATCTTTCACATGATTATTTTAACACTGAAGATGATATTCCACTAGGCCGATTGTACATTCAGCATGACAAACAACATGGAACCTTTACCAAAAAATGAAATAATGTCTTGGGCGAATGGCTACTTCGAAATTGGAATGGATGCTGGTATTCATTGTATTGATAACGATGATGAAGACTCAAATGGAATTCAGAACAACGTGTCAATAGAAAATAGAAATTCGCTTCAAGACATTAATCTCGTTATTAACAGCTTGAACATCGCTATTGAATGAGGGGCGACGGATAATAATCTTCCATTGAATGAAATTCTAATGCTTCAAAAAAGTAGAGAGCAGTTTTGAAAAAATACCAATAATATATGTACTATGTATTTTTAAGTTTAATATAAATTTTATGTTTGTTATGAATTATGAAATAAATTAAGATTTTGTTGATGAATTGATAATGAAAAATTATGTTGTAAAGTTTTTTACACCAAGTTAATCAAGGACCGAATAATACTTAGTTTTTACTATGATAATAATATTTCATAATTTGATTCAGGTTTTTATTTAATTTTAGTACTATTAAAGTACTATTAAACTAATAAAAACTACAACAAATGATATAAATGATTGTTTTAAACAATAACTGACATTATTGCCTTAAAATGAAACTGAAATTATAAAAATGCACTTTTTTCGATTTAAGCAACTTTTTTCAAATTTTAGTTTTCAGAAGTTGCTTAAATCGCGAGAGCACTGTGTATATATAATTGAAGTTCGTAAAAATGATCATAACAAAAAACAAGATAAACAGAATCTCCATAATAAAGATGCTTTAGGGTTGCAACTAAGTTTCATTTTAAAATTACGAGAAGATTACCTAAATGATGATATTAAACGACTCTATTATTATCCATAACAATAGAGTTTACAAAATTGATTTAATTAAACATTTAATTACTAAAAGTAAGACATAAAAAGGAAACTTTTTTTAATAATAATTTTTCAATTTTCGATGATATAATTACGTATTTATTCTCATAACAATAATTTCAATAATCCTGTTGATTGTAAGAAGAAGATTGTTGCTTAGTTCCAAAATAAAACTTTTCATAAAATATTATTTAAACAAATAATATTAAGACTTTTGAAAAGTGTTTTATAATAAAATTTATAAAATTTATTTATTAATAAAAATATTTTATTGTATCGCGATTGTCCGAAAATAAGCGCACCCAAAAATAAACGCATCTGTGCCTATTTTAAGTCTTAGTTGTCCAAAATACTATTTTTAAAATAAGAGCATGCTCCTATTTTTTGCTTCCATATGAATTGATCAAAGAATTTGATTAATTTGATCAAAAGAATTGATTTATGTGAAACGTAAAATTTAATGTGAAAATTAATAAAAAAACTAGAAAAATATTTTGTAACGTTTATGTAAATATTAAACAAATCAAAAATGATATTAATTTATAAATTTTAAATTAAAATATAATTGTTTTAAGACCAAATGAAAATATAACTTTCATTAAAAAAGGAATAAAGGAAAACAACTGAAAATAGAATTTTCCTCGAAAATTCCTCGAAAATATTTGTTTAAAAAACTTAAATTGTAGTAATTATATTGTTGAATTATTGTATATGTGAACAAAGGTGTGATTTCATTATATGTTAGATAACAAAGGTGAGTCAAAAAAGTTTAATTTCAAAAAGTTTAATTTAAAATAAAATTGTGCGGGGTTTTGATTTTTATTTCGATAAATCCAATGAGATATGAAAAAAATACTTTCACCAAAATAAACGAATTGGTTTTCATCAATCGACAGATTGACAAATTATGATAAAACGTTTAAATTTATTCCAACAAGAGTTTCAAATATCGTTAGTGAATTTCAAAACGGCAATTCGATTTTACCGACGATAAATAACATTTTTCTGAATCTCATCTACTGTCATAATCAGAATTATAAAATTTTCCTTGTGACAATTCAATCGATTTGTAATTATTTAATCAAACTCTGTGTTTTCTGATCGAACAGTTGCATTAATTTTAATAGAAATTTGGTCTTCGTTTTTATTTGTGTACCTTTCCATTTGCTCGACAATCGGACGTCCCCAATTTAATGTGGAGGTACGGTTTCTGAAGATCCAAAAGGTATGCAGTCTTTCGATGCATCGTTAACAATGAAAATTTTTCGACCATATTTAACGATGTACGATACAATGTGTCGCTCTCTAATGTTGGCAACCAATAAACACAAGAGGCTCCAAAGCACGTTTTTCGAATTGCCTCTGTAACCACACCACAACGCCATTCTTCTTGCCAGTGTTGACATTTGTGTCACAGACGATCATTTTTATAACTGACCACAATAAATACTTGGATAACATATCTTCTAATCTTCAATAGTTTCTGATTTTCTGTTTTGTAAAACAAACATGAAAAGCCGGATTTCTTTTTCGTCATTTTTTAACAGGACAACTTGATGTTCTTTATTATTAACATCACAATTTGAATGCAAACATTTATTTACAACACAAACAGATTCTTCACAACAATTTTCAGAGGTCATCTTTCTTTGATTGATATAGTTTTTTGTTAATGTATTCAAATATGAAAAAATCAATGAATGGGAAATTTTAATATTACACTTTAATTTCTCATAATTTTATAGGATAATAAGACATTACGTAATTTTTAAAATAAATATTAACTTTTAAAATATATTAAAAGTTAAAATTGTTTATTGAAAATATTATTAAAATTCATAATTATCAAACTTTAATTCATTAGTAATCAAAATTATTATCATTAAATTAATTTCATTAGATTCAAATAATCAATCAATAAACATACCAATCCCATCTGAGTAGGAGAGTCACAAATCTAAACAGCATACAATCAACAAACTTACAACATTCCAAATTATCCCTCACATTTATGATTCATTATTTTCCCATCAAAGATCACACTCTAGAGGTCTTTTCTAAGATTTTCGTGGAAATTTAATTTTAGCTTTTTAGCTTCTCTGTAAATGACTACTGATCTTCTTGATTGGCTTGGAGTTGGAAGTTTTACGCCGTCATTATAAAGTGACTGGCAAATAATCGAGGCTTTTCGACTTGACAATTTGGAATTTCTGACCGGATTTGAAGCACTTAAAGTTTATTGGTGCCCTTTTCTTTTGACATCTGTCGAGGACGGAGCACTGGAGCTCAAAGCATCCATCGATTATGTGTCAGTACTGGATCCATCACTGGTCATTTCAGATTGTAGGTACTGTGCTGCTGAGGAACTCGATGGCTTATCTTTAGACACCTTTCTCTGTTTATATGGACGAATGGTTTTCTCACTTGCAAATTTCAGAGTAATGTAACCGACGATACCAAGTATGCTGATCTAGAGTTGATTGAGACGTTTATCTTCAGTCGATAACCAAACACCATCTTGCTTTTTAAAATCGAATAAAACATTAAATTTCTCTTTAATATTTTCAGTGGATTTTTTAACGAAGGCTACATGCTAACAAATGATGCTTTCAATTTTTATCAATTGTTTGAGATGAAAAATTGGGGAAATTTAAATTATTCCAGATTTTGTATTTCTCAATTAATTGCTTTAATTCGGTTTTCTTTGGATTTCTCTATTTCTGCGAGGCAAATATAGCGTCAGATTATGGTATTCTCTTTAGGCATTCTGCAAAGCGATTCTAATGAATTTTGGACGACATAGATTTTTCCTCTTTTATTGATTGCGTCTTGGAATTTAGTGAAATTCTGTGTCCAAAGATTCTTATTTTTATATATATTATGTGACTATTTCTTGAATGGCATCTGAATGAATGTAAATTTTTTTATATTTCTTTCATAAATGTCTTCATTTTGTAGAGAATCCATTCAAACAAAAAGCAGATGAAAATCTTTCACCATTAAAAGTTCGTGTGTCACCAGTGTGTTGTTTGTTAATTATGACCAGTTGCAAAATTTTTAAGAAATAAATTAAAACAACCTTTTCAACCAATCATAGGGTTTTAATGACGAATTCGGAAATATTATCATAAAAGTAAATTATTTTTTCAAGGGGATTAACCCCTAAAGATTTTCGACAATGCTGAATTCAAAAATGATGGTTTCAGCAACTAATTCGGAAACCTTTTTATAAAAACAAATATTAGGTTGTTTAAAAAATAATGTCGTTTTTTGAATGATCCTGATTTTCGATCATGTTTTAAATATATCTTTATTATTTATTTGTGTTTTATACATTATTTTAAAGCTTATGAAAAACCTGTATATTTCTATGATACCTTATTTAAATATTAACATTAAAATAACGTGTTTATTTAAATATTTGTCAATATTCAAAAAGCGCAATTACGAGCAATTATTTTATATGAATTCAAACTTGGCCACAAAGCATCGGAGACCGCCCGTAATATCAACGGTGCATTGGGCGATGGAACCACAAACACGTATGTTACAACGTTGGTTCAAAAAATTTCAAGAAGGAGATGAGACCCTCAAAGATGATGATGAAACCTGCTATTGAAAATGAAAATTTGAAGGCTCTAGTAGAAGCCAATCCACGCACAACAGTTCGAGAGCTTGCGGAGGAACTAGGTGTAACGATAGGAACAATTTTAAACCACCAGCGTGACATTGGGAAGACGAAAAAACTGGATAAATGGATTCCATACGAATTAAATGATAATCAAAAATGCGTCGTTTTGAGGCATCGCCTTCATTTCTTCTGCGGAACAAGAATGATCCGTTTCTGGACCGAATTGTAACGTGTGATGAAAAGTGGATTCTCTACGACAACTGGAGACGTTCTTCTCAATGGTTGGACCACGATGAAGCTTCGCAACTCTTTCCAAAGGCCGAAATTGTACCAAAAAAGATGATGGAGACTGTTTTGGTGGTTTGCAGCCGGTGTTATTCATTTTAGCTTTTTAAATACAGGAGAAACAATTACGACAGAGATATACCGTCAGGAAATTGTCAAAATGAACCAGAAATTCCAACAACAACAACAACCAGCATTAGTCAATAGAAAGGGGCCTATTCTTCTCCACGACAACGGTCGGCCACACATCGTACGTCTGACAATTCAACTGTTGAACGAACTTGGCTACGAAACTTTGAGTCATCTACCATACTCACCTGACCTCTCTCCTACTGATTATCACTTTTTCCAACAAGCTGACATTTTCCTCAAGGAGAAATACTTCAAAAATCAAGGGGATGCTAAAACTACCTTCAGCGATTTCATCGCCTCCAGAAAGCCAGAATTTTAGGCAACCGGAATAAATAAACTTGTGCAACATTGGCAAAAGTGTATTCATGCAAACGGTTGTTATTTCGATTAATAAAATTGATTCTATGCTGATATATTTGACTGTAAAGATTAAGGTTAAAAAACGAGTTACATTAAAAATTAACAAATATAAAAAAATTTAGTGCGTGACATTTTTACAAAGTTTAGGGCCATGAACCACATTGTGACTCACTATACCAAAGTTCATCGCTTTATGATATGGGAATTTTTTGTTCGTTAAAAAAATTTTTAAGTCATATCCTTAATATATATATGTTACACTTTAGCATTTTTAAAAATATACTCATTTTTTTTAATTCACTAATTTAACAAATTTTATGTTCAAAAATTTATCTGATCCATCTCCTAGCAGTAAGTATAAATTTGGGGTACTGCGAAAGCCGGAAAACTTTCAGTTCTATTCTTTAATGAAAATTTGTGGATCATTTTAAAAACACAAGTTGAAGTGAAAGCAACTTTTTTTTAACGAAACACAAATTTCCAAGCTGCACTTATTATCGAACTAAAGTTTATTGGAGGATCTCGATTGTTTGTGATCACTTCTCATCTACGACTTTGTTTATAATTTAGACAACTTTATAAATTAAATAATACCATTTTAAGTGAGTTTGAGGCTTCGTCCCATCTCATTTCAATAGTTGCATTGAATATGTGAAATATAAATTGGAAACAATAAAGTACATCACAAAATATAATTTAGAATGAGAATATCATCACATACTTAAGAATATAATGATAGTTAATTAAAACAAACAATGACGTTCTGCCATAATAATTTTCACAATGTTTCCATGTGTAATTTCTGCTCAGTTTTACTTTGTCAAAAGACGAAACGCAATTACCATTTCTAATAATTGTTTGACCATTAAAACAAAGTTATAATGAACAAATTATATTTAATAGATTCTAATAAATATTGTTCTGAATGAAACCGTTGTGAAATTGTACCAGTAAGATTTACTACTGAGCTTACACGGACCCTTAATGATGCGTTTAATCTGTTTCATTCGCGTTATTTAGTGCTTCAAGATCTGGTTGAACTTACGTAAATGGCGGTTATGGATAACCAGATTTAAGATCAAATACTGTCTGTCCGATCGTTAAAGTAATAGTTCTAGCTGATAACAGTTATACACAAAGTTCTTCATAAATGAACCAGTAGAAGTTGTGTTGCCGATGGTGAAGTTTGAGTCAATAACTTTAGTTCGAAAGCATTTACAAAAGTTAAATTGGGAAAATATACCAACTGAGAAGCCTACGAGAAGCATTTCGTCAAAGTTTAAAGAAACTGGTTGTGTTTAAGATTTTCAGAAGTGAGAAAGTTTATCATTTGATTAAGAAAAAAATTTGTGAAATTTATGAAAAAAAATCTAACACATCAGAAAAAAAGCAGCTGAGGTAGTTGAATGCAGTTATGAAACAATGTACAATGTTATAAGGAAAAATCGTGGCGTTTATGCCACATTGATTATCAATAGATTCGAAGTTCATAATTCAACAGCAAAATTTTATTCTTGTAACAAACAGTTATTTTCAAACAAATTTTCGCCGCATCTTTAATTAGTTTCTTCAAAAATTTTATCCTACTGTAAATTTTATCAATTTAATTTTTTTGAAATTTTTATTTAATCAGCTCATGATTATTTAAAATAAAATATATTACACATCGAGTAATTCATACCATTTATATAAAAATCTAACTTATTTGTAACAACTATTTGACCTAAAAATTATTTTTAAAATGTATTTATAAAATATATTACACCTAAAAATAATTTATAGCATTTATATAAATTAATTTATAAAACCTAAAAAATAATTTTTTATATCTTATACTACAGTGCGTTCAGAAAGTCATTGTACACCTTTCATTGTCTGGTTTATTTTTAGATAATCAGCGTTGTAGCAGACTTTTTAAATGCAAATTTCTATGAAATCGAACTATGAAATAGATT
>MQRK01241126.1:3694-21218 GCA_001938485.1 Girardia tigrina | reverse complement strand
TGTGTTGACAACATGGGGGGGATATTTTGATTAAAAATAAAATGTTATTATTTAAAAAAAATCGATTTACATTTTACTTTAATTTTGACCCGTTTCATATCGAACAACCTAATAATAATAGTGTTATAAAATAAGTATTTTGTTATTATAATTTCCCAAATTAATTTTAATAATAAAAACTTATTTAAGTGGTAGAATAAATTCTTACTTGTTTCTGGGGGCTTTTGAGAACGGAAATCTAATGGGAAAGTCCTAATAAATATAATGAGAAAAGGTCGAAAGACGCATGACTGAATCGCCTTGTTCCTAATTGTCGCCCTAGGGTGTTCTCTCTAGTTGACTCTCGGTCATTTGCAGATAATTTCAAGAACCGACAATTTCTTCATTAAAATGTGAAAATATTTTATTTTATTTTTATTTATTTATATACTATTTTATTTTTAATTTTAAACAATGTTATAAAAATTATCAAAATAAATACAAATTATAACTATCTGAAAAAATGTACTTTAATAATATCAGTACGGTAATATTATATTTTTATATTTTAAATTACGTGAAATGTTTTTAAAATGTATATTTTATTAGTACCATACTTTTGATATTAATACGTGATGTGTTCGATACTTAGCGTCACTTTAAAAAAATAAAGATAAAAAGTATAACTATAAAAATATATTCAGTAGTATTCAGTAGCTTTCCTACATATTGACCCGGAAAGTTCTTGAACACCCATCTACCGAGGTATTAGCTTTCCGTTTTGCATCTTCATATAAACATACTGATAAAATAATAAGCGTATCTTCTTAGATGAAAAAAATTCTTTTGTTTAACCTTTGAATTTTTTTAAACTCTTGATAACTATGAGTATTAAGAACATTTAGACAAATCTCGTTTGAATTTTTATTACAATCCCATTTAGAGTCAGAAAGTCTTTCATCGTTTGTCATCATTCTAATTGGTTTTCTTATTTCTATTTTTAATCATAATTATTCGAACAATTTTTCTAAGTTATTTTTTAAAATATTTAACTTCTTAAAAATTATTAATTAAAAATAATAATTTTTACCTTTTCTCAATAAATCCCAAAATAATAAAAATGTCATCAAATTATTAAAAACCCATTTAATTTAAATTTTACTAAAAAATATTAAAATTCATTTTAATTGTTAAATTAAAAAAAATATGAACTTTTAAAATGATTATTTTAATTATGTTTGAATAGTCAATCCATTAAATTTAAATAAAAAATACCAATTTCCATTTGGGTGGAGAATCACCATTCTAAATTCAACATACTTAAATCAGCATACAGCATCAATAAATTTACAAATTCACACAATTTTAAATATTCCTCACAATGAGGAAAAACGAAATTCAAAAAATATATTTTTAAATTACTTAAATAGAACACCATGAAAAATTCGTTATTTAAGTAAGTTTCCAAGATCTCGTATTTAACATCAGATATTTATTTAAATTTAATGTAAAATTTTAATAAGAATATTCTTGAACCACAATTGAAAAATATATTTAAATAGTTAATTTAATTTAAAAATTGTTAGTGAATTAGGGATCGTATTAATTGCTTCATGCGGGGGAGAAATGGCAGATTCAAATTAATGAACCAATTGATTATAAACATTTGTGTGTATAAAGATTATAGTTTTATCATTATCTGACATTTTGTTTAATAAAAAAAATTAAAAAATTAAAAAAAGATTTATCATAAAAAAATTAAACTTATTATTTGAAAAAAATTCAGAATTTTTCTCAAAAAATGTATACTGAAAAAGTTGCAGTATTGTTTAACTACATCGATTGGAAATTTATGTAATTGGAAATAATAATAAAATTTTTGAAAGGTGAATTGAGTTCTGTTTTTTTTGCAATTCGAAAGCGAAAATTCGAAAACAAAATTTTAAAATGGCTAACTAAATATTACCAAACATTTCTAACATAATTTAAATATATGCTATATAATACATTTTATTTAATAAAAATAATATTCATATTAATGTAACTGTTAGTTGTATTGACATTATCTTGGAGATGTTTAATTCAAGATTAGAATTCTTAATTTGCCACAAAAATTTATTATTGATAATTACACACAAATTTAAATAAATTTCTTCGCGTTAATTAAATTTAATCATTTCGGCTGAATCCATTTATTAACTTTTCTTTAAAATCAAATTTTGACTTTCTTTAAATTTATTAAACTTTGATTATTAAAATTTAATTTCTTTCAAAATAACTTCATTTTACATAAATTTTAATCCAAATTATTTTTTTAAATTATTTCTTATTTTAAAATTTTTACTAAATATTTTCTTGTTAAAAATATTGTAAGAATTATCCATTAAAAACCGGAAATCAATGAAATGTTTATTTCAAATCAAAATTAAATTATGCGCGTAATTTATAATTACGTTGATTGATTCAAACAATTTCAGGAGTTTATATAATCATATAATGGATCTTTTCTATATTAATAAATAGAGATATGAATATAAAAATAAATATATATTGATATTAATTTAATTATCCTAACAAATATATTGGTTTTAATTAATCTAAACTTTTTTTAAACTTAGGATTTTATTTATTATACAGTTTTTTTTTGTTTTTTTTACTTTTTTAGATTTTCAAAATTTATGAAAAACTTTGCATTGTTTTGCGTAATTATTTAATTTTTGTTAAAATTTAAATTAAAAATGTTTATAAATTATTTGGCAATTGAAAATTTTGATTAACTCTATAATTATAATATAAATATAGTTGTTTTGATAAAGAATTATATATGATTTTAAGAATAAGGAGTGTTTATTTGAAAAAAACATACATTTAAAAGAAAATTCATTTCAGTAATTTCAAAAAAGTAATTAATATGTAAAACAATTGGGAAAGATAATAGACAATCAAACAGAGATATAAATATCAGTTTTAATGCGTCGAACGATATTTAATGGTATTAAAAGAAACAAAGACAAACTTATATGATACTGCTGATTACCCATTATTTATTATATTGTTTCAATACTCTAAAGTCATCATTATGATGGCACTATGATTATATTAGTTTTAATTCTGGTCGTAAAGAGGTTATTGTAAATACAAGTTTGATGCTATCTGGATCGTTTGTCTTAAGTTTCATATTGCATCATTCTCCTAGGAATATATATTTAGGTACTTAAAAAGTCGAATTATTTTTATTGATTTAAATAAAAGATGTCTTTCTAAAATTAGAAATACTTTATTTATAAAAAAAATCATTATTAAAATGGAAAGTTGTAATAACCGCAGAGATACATTTTTTTACATATTTTTTACGTAGAAAGAAACAGATTTTGGGATTCTGATACAGAGAATTTTGATTCAAAAGATTCTTTTTTTGTGGATATGTCTTGGTCTGTTTATTCAGTTATACTGTTAAGGGTGTAATATTATAAAGAGGAAGCCTAAAACTATCATTAGCGAACCTAATTGCGATCAACGAAATAAATCGAATCAGACAAACTATTATAAAGAAAAAGCCTAACTGAAGAATAAATTTTGTTTTTAAAGAAAGAATTATATTACTCTAAGTATCACATTGAGAAAATCTACAGAAGTAACTCTATCATTTTACAATTTATTGTTTGTGCCATTAAAGCATTTGTGGTTAAAATACGGGTAACATTTAATCTAATTTGTTATTCTGAATATTACAATTTTAATAGTCGAATTTTTTTGTTGGAATCCTAAAATTTACTTCTTTTTTATATTTTCTTATATTCAATAACGATAAATAAATTAAGTCAAGTGATCTGTTACTGAAAGCTTTAAAAAAACATTGAAGCAGTTAGTATTGATCAATTCTCTTACTTTATCAAAAGTTACTTATACAGCGACCTTAATTTTAATTACGCGCGAAGCAATGTCACAATCTCAGCACGTTTTGCTGCCATGCGTCTACAAACATATTTCTAAATATCAAAGATTGATTTGAAAATATATCTCTAAACCAAATATAAATAATTTGCTACATGTCGGCTTAAGTTCCGTATATCTAGTGTCAATGTCCATTGACAAGACTTTCACAACACCCGGTTAATGTTAATTAATCACGCACACAAAAATTCGAAAAAAGTGTTTTAATTGGTTTAATAATTTTTATTGGTAATCAAGATTTATTGAGATTTCTTCACGATTCTTTTTATATATTAAGATAATTTTATGATTATCTTTAAAAATTCTGATTCTGCTAAATTAATAATTAAATCTGAATAAAGACATAAAAAGATAAATTTAAATAATTATGATAAAGATAATAATAATAAAAGCTGTTAATTTCTATTTCTATTCCTTAAGGTACGGCAGAAGCAAGAGAGCATTCTGAAGGCAAAGCACTTCCTTCCGCCAAATGTAAGACATACGATTATTTATACATATTAAGGAAACCAATTTATATTGACATTATTATTTTAATTCCATTATTATTTATTTATTCTGAAAATATAATGCTACCAAGTCGCCTTTATTAACATAATTCTTTGTCAGTTTCCCTAACAACGAAGAGAGGCTTGATGCATCTGTAGGAATGTGAATTGCATTTGGGACAAATATAATCTGTTGAATAAATCGTCTCAATTCAATAAAGAATCGCTTATTAAAATTTCCTGAAATTGAAGAGATAAAATAATTTTTCAATTTTTTTTTCTGACAAACATAAGAAAATGAGCCAAGATTTTACAGAATAATTATTTGTGTGAAATATAAATAATTAAATTGTTATTTAGTTTTGCTTTTCTTATTTTGTTATGTTTTCATGTATATTAGTCGAAATGTCCGGAACTGTTTCTTGTGGACAGTATCGTTGCCAAACGTACTCAAACAACGTCAGATAGCGGAAAAACCAATTTTTCTAGCCTCGATAGGACGTACGTCATGGATACGTATCCGTATTCCTCTGGACCAGGTAACTTTCATTCCCTTTTATTACATGATTTAAACAACTCTTTTATAACACAAAGTTTATGTATTAAATGATTAATTTTAGAATTACGAACTGGGAGAAGTAACTTTAGAGACTTTTCTGAGAGGTTTTATAAACAATACTTTCCTGTAAGAATTAATGTTTTGTTCTAGGGACGACATGGACAAAGATATCTATCTAGAGAGACCAACAAATAGTGATGATGAGATCTTAAAAAACGATTTTCAGAAACGTAAAAAGGAAAGAAAGAAACGAAAATCTGAAAATTATTTAGATTATCAAACAAATGGCGTTGATGAGAAAGATGATAAAAATCCACAAGAACGTAAATTGCCAATTGATAAACAATTGACTTTGCGTCGAAAGGAAATCGATGATTTACAAAAGGAAATTACAAAGCGTTATTCGGAGCTCGAAAGTCTTGAGCAAGAACATGAAAGAAAACTAATGGAGTGGGAATTGGATGAAGAGAAAAGGAGACGAGAAGAAATCGAACGTAGAAAATTATTTGAACAAATGGAATTGGAACGTATGAGACGCGAAGAAGAAATAATAGAGAAACAAAAAGAGGAATTAAAGAATCTTGAAAGAATGTTAGCTACAAAACGAGAAGAAATCAAAAACTCAGAAAGAAAATTAATGGAAGAAAGAGAAAATCGTAATAAAATAATGGAATCGAAACAACAAGAAATCGAAAACTTAAAAGAAACAGTTACTCAAAATTTAAATGTTAATCCGGATATTGGGCAAAAGTTAATTGAAATACAGCAAGAAATTGAAGAGATGGAAAAAAGACAAAAGGAAATTGAAGAAGCCACAATGGCTGAAAGATTAGAGGCTGAAAATGAATTTAAGATTGCTGAAAGTGACTTTAATAATTTAAAGTCTCAATGGGAAGAAGAAAAAAGAAAGTAAAATATAAATAATTTAAAAATCAACTCAAAATTCTGCCTTAGGCGAGACCGTGAACATGCTGAGAGAATGATGGAAGAAGAACGGTTGAGAGAGATATCTGAACGAAAAAGAGCCGAACACGAAATGAGAATGGAAGAAGAAAGGAGACGGATGATTGAAGAACGCGAAAGGTATTATAAGTTTATTTAAAAGAGATGTGTTATTTTTAATTATTCAAATCAATGATAAATACTCAAAACAACGTCAATGATATAAGATACATAAAATGTATACCTTAAATAACGAATTATGTTTGAAAGTTTTAAAAACACGGGAATATATACTAGTGAAGTACTGGGTCATAACAATATTGAGATAAGGCAAATAATATTATAAATCGAATTCCATATTTGTTTTCGATGTAAATAATTATATGTATATACAAAGGGTTGTCCAAAGTAGGTTGACAGGAAATGACAAACTTTATTTAAAGAATAAATATATACGAGATGCATCCAAAAAGTTCATGGAAAAAGCCAAATCAATGTAGTTATATGTGTAGGCGTTATAAATACATGTTGCCTTGTTTGTTTGGTCTGGTAGATGTAAACTAATTAGAAAATAGAATAGACGTGATCGGTCTAACATATTTATGAATATCGTTGGCTGTTTTATGAATTATCCTGCTGTTTTACCTTCCTGAGACAAAAAAGGAGCCGAACCGATGTTGCAACCTGAGGGAAAGGCTGTTGCTGTAATTCATATTACAGCCTGTTAAAGTAAAATCTCCCCCTATACGGGTAAGGCTATGGTCACAGTACTTTTGGATAGTGACGGGATTAGTTTAATTGACTATCTTGTGAAAGGAGTAATAATCAACAACAAACTTTTGCAAATTGATCTTCGCCAAGCTTTAAAAACGATAAATTTTGGGAAATTATCCACACCACCTCTTCTGCAACAAGACAATGGGACTCCCTATACAACGACATTGACATTGGATATCATTAACAAGCTAAAATGTACAATTACCCCATCCTCTGTATTCAACATACGTCGCGTCAAATGATTAATACCTATTTTCTAAGCTCAAGAATCCACTGTAAGGATACCACTTCAGCGGTGTTGAGGAAATGAGGAAAGCCGTCAATAAGTAGATCCTTGGTGCACCTCAGACTTCTTCAATATGAGCATTCGAAATCCTAATTAGTAATGGAAGAAGTGCGGGCACATACGAGATGACCTTTTTGAGAAAGTTGACGGTGATTCTGATAATGAGTAATATGTTAATAAATATTTTTTTCTTACTTCAGTTTTATTTTTCTAAAAACTTTTTGGATGTTTCTCGTAAATACAATTATATTTACTTATACATTTATGGCATTGAAATTAAGTTTTATTGTGAAGAATACAAAAGCCTTTAAAGTTTATCAACACAGGTAATCCAAACGTTTTACATCACAATTAACACGGCCTCTTACGCTTTGACAAACATTTTGCCGAAGGGTCTATGGACATTAATTTCTTGAAATACATTTTTTATGTAATTTTGTAAATCTACAGGGTGATCATAAAGTAACTACCTGGTTTTAAAATGCAATAACTTTTGAATAATATTGTATTTCTTTTTTAATTATAAAGGCATCTTGAAGCTTATTCTTTAAAATTTAATTAAAAGTACATTTTGTTTAAATGTATTAATTGTTGTTATTGTTTTAAGCGTAAGATTCAAAATCGATGTAAATCAGCGTGTAAAAATTGTTATTTTATTTGTGAAGCATGAGTCAGTGCCTTTAGTAAGAAGAGAACTTCAACGACTTAATTGGAAAAATATTCCAACCGAAAAAAAGTATTAGAAGCATCTTCAAAAAGTTTAAAGAAACAGGAAGCGTTCTAAATGCCCCAAATCTGGAAGATCACTAATTGATGATGAAAAGAAAAATGAGATAGCCGAACATTTTAAGCAAGAACGCCAGTCTTCTATCAGGAAATCGTTGTCAACTCTGAATTGCTCTTATGGAACTGTTCAAAAAGTATTGCGAAACGACTTTAAAATGTTCCCCTACAGAATTCAAGCCATGCAACTTTTGTATGAAGAAGATTGCGCTCTTAGACGTGTTATGTGTGAAACGTTAATTCAATCGATAAATGCAGATGAAAATTTTCTTAGTAACCTGATATTCTCTGATGAGTCAACTTTCCATCTTAACGGCATTGTAAACAGAGATAACTGTCGCATTTGGGGTACTGAAACAACAACCAAAACATATCAGAGATTGCAGGCTAGTGAAAAACTTAATGTTTTGATGGGATTGTCTTCAACTCATGTTTATGAGCCCTTTTTTTATTGAAGGAAACATAACAACGGTGCTTTACCTGGATATGTTAAAAAATTGCTTTATGCCATCGTTATCAAGAACATGCAAACGGAAAGCTGTCTTCCAGCAAGATGGAGCACTGCCAATTATTCAATGATTGTGCGACAATTTCTGGATGAAGCGTTTCCACAACGTTGGCTGGGACGATGTGGTCCCTATGTATGGCTTGCCAGGTCACCTGATTTGACACCACTCGATTTTTTTGTGTGATGGTATTTGAAGAATGAAGTGTTTAATAGAAAACCAGAAACAATTCAGAAACTTAAAGATTTTAAAACTTGTCAAGAAGCGGCAAAAATAGATGGTGAAATGTGCTAAAATGCCATAAAGTCTTTTCGTGGATGCCTTAAACATTGTTTTGATGTCGATGGTTATTCTGTTGAATATTATTAAATTTTAATAAATGCTTTTTTGTTATTTAAACCATTTTTTCATACTCTTTTGCCAAAAAAAGTTATTGCAGTTTAAAACCCGGTAGTTACTTTATCCCCCTGTACTATAAATTTTGATTTTGAATCTAAACTTTATCTAAAGTAATCACATTGCAGCAAAGTATCGTGAACATGTCAGTAAAACATTTAGGCATCTTCAAAACATCTATTTTGTAGGAAAGGCTTCATCAAGATACTCACAGACTACTCTTGAATAATGTGGATGGGCTCCATCTTGTTAGAAATAAAGATCATTTAAGTTGGGTTGTTACACAGCAGTAAATTTCTATGATTTAAGTTTTAATACTTTGTACTATTATTCGAAATCTATTGTAGTATTTATATGAGGATCATGACTTGATAATTTCCGATACAGAAGGCACTATCAATTTAAAGGATGTCAGACCTTTATTTGCTTAGTTATCATGCTCCTGTCTACACATCCATTGGAACACAAGAAACAATCTAAAATTCTATATTTAGGTGACTAAACCCCATTCAGCACATAAATCTTCTGAATGTTTAACCACCGAGAGAAAAAATGGAACAAAAAGAGAGTCAATTCAAAAAAAGTTGCAAAAAGATCAAAGCCATTTCCATGGACGAGCATCGCAGATTAATTATCAAGATGAATGTAAATTACGATAAGAAAGTGTATCGTTTGGTCTTTCCAGTTTTTTTTAACATATGTAAGTCAAAGAACTTTTTACGATTAACATATATAACTTATTAGAAATAAATAATTTATCTAGAAATATAATAATTACCTATTATTATTTGTGGAATTATGTTAACCTATCTTTAGACAACAATTCTGTTTTAATATATAAACCAATTTCGCTTTACCTTTTACATTATAATTGTGTCATATCTCACATTTCTTCGTCTGTAAAAACTGATGAAAACAATGATTATCACATAAAATAAGATGTACAAAAATAATTATTGTTATTTCTTCTTCACAGGCATAAGAGACACCCTCGACTTTGGCAATATATGTAATTCTTGGTTAAGTAAAATCATTCCAAAATTTACGAAACACAGACAATAATAATGCCTTTACTCCAAATTGCAACAATAGCAAATGTTCCCACACCAGGCAATCATGTCTTCAGCTGGCGGACTCTCAATCTAAATCATTTCCCATGGCTATAAAGATACAACTGGAGACTCATTCTATTCTTTTATTCTATTTTTATCGTTTATTTTGAATATTTTCTCATAACATTAAAGAAAATTACATTGCAATAGTATTATTTGATTATGTAAATATTAATTAGTTTTTATCTATTATATTTACCTTTGCGGCTTTCTTGAACACTCATGTGTGATAGAACACATTAATTTTATATATTTGTAATATTTATCACATAAATATAATTAGTAATCATGAGATTTTTAATTTATAACGATATATATATATATTTGTTAAAGCTTTTGTAAGATATTGATTGTTGGGTTCTTGATCAAAATTATAATTCATTAACACCAAATTTTATTTCTATAACAATAATAATTATTTAAACAATTTTTCTTGAGGAACTTTTCTTTTGTTTTCTTTTTTTTGTTTTTGACCAGATTAATTATACATAAAAATCTTCAAAATACATTATAAAAATCTAAATAATAACAGTTCTATTTTAAATCATTTTTAAACGTATTTTGCAGCAATTTCTAGTAATCTAAAATTATTTAAATGTTGTTATTTCAATATTATTTATCTAAACCCAGTTAACTTAAATATACTTTTAGATCTTTTATAATATCTGAATGGTACATCTACTGTTAAAATTAAATTTCTTAATATTTTATTCTTCGTTAAATGGTTAAACATTCAATTATAATTGTAGTGCGAATTTTCTCACATTCCTTCGGTTATTGTTTTATTATTTGTCACGTGTAATTTTATCGAATGTGTAATTTTCGGTTTAGTGACTCTGTTTGTGACATATTTATATTTTTTATTTTTATTTCGAGGCTCAACGAAAGAGAGTGTGACGACTTTTGTTTTTTTGTGTACTTTCTGATTTTTTTGTTGCTTAATGTTAATCCGATTTTCGATTGATATTTTTTTATGTCGATTTCGTTACATTATATTTTCGTTATTTCATATTTCGTTTTTTTATTTATTTTTAACTTCGGGTAATCTACGAGATTACCGAAGAATATGAAACAATGAGAAGTAAAAAAAGAAAATCCGAAAGTAAAGAAAGAAATGAAAGATCTGAAAAAAAGAAGGAAAAGAAACGATTATCACAGTATCAAATAAAAGAAGAAAATCGTATTATATTTAATTATGATAATTAATTATGTCTATAAATTTTTAAATATAAATTCAAAAAAAATAATCGATAGCCATATTAATATCGTCATGGACCAGAAATAATATTGCTGAATATTCTGGTTAGTAAAAATAAAAGAGACTTTATTGTCTGACTACAAATATTGGTGATTCGTGGTCCAAGAAAACAAAGATTGTACTGATTGAATACGGTCGGTCATCGACAGACTCTGGAACTAATATTCGCTCTTTTGCTGTGATTTTTTTAATCTCAGAAATTCGACTTTTAAACGGTTATAATTTATTTTTTTGACTAGTGTTGTTTAAGTTAGAATATATTTTCAAGCATTATTATTTTACGTTTGGTGTTAGAGAAATTCATCCTGATCAAATTAATCGAACAATAGATACCTAACTGTGTTTGATTAGTTTGGTCGGTTTTATTTTTACCTTTGAAATATATTTTCTTACTCAGTTAAAACTCTTGTATTGTCATCGTTATTTTTTTGGAACAAAACAAGAGTTTTACAATAATTACTCTTTTAATACAAATTGACACTATTTCAATTTTAAATAAAACATTATTATTTTTTTTATTTTACCACCCAATTTAAAAAAACATTTAAATATAATTATATTTTTTATACAAATTTGATACCATTTTAATTGTAACTAAAACATTATGATTTTTATTTTACAACTCAATTTTTTCAAAAAACATTTGATTATAGTTATTTTTTGAATGCAAATTTTGAGTTACAATTACTTGTTATAGATATTAAAAATTTTATTTAAAACCTAATATCATTTACATTGTTTGTTACTCCGAATTATTCATATCCCAAAAAGTCAAATTCTAATAAATTAAATTTTAATTACAATTTTTATTATTAATCCGAAATATTTGTTTTTTTTAAAGGATTTATATAAATAAATCATTTGAAATTATTTAATTATAAATATGATATTACAAATTAATTATTCAAAAATTTAAGTCACAAAAACCCCTTACATTGATTATTGTATATTTTTCGGAACTCATTTTCCATCGTCTGCAGTTATAATGTAATGTGTAAGAATAAAATGTTAATTAACCCATTAACGCCTAATCAGGAAGTAGAGAGGGTATAATGCAAAATGATACAAAAACATGTAGTTTAGATTTAAGTCATATTTAAAGCAAAGTAAGGTCATTGACTCATTAGTTTGTTTATATAGACGTGATAAACTTTAAAATTTCATAAACATTCTTCTCAAGTCACTAAATGTTTATTTTTTCAAGCGTCCTCAAACAAGGACGGCTGGCGTAAATGGGTTAATGAGAAATTTTATCAGTAAATATTAAATTATTTTTTAGGATTTTATTGGATTTTAATTGCAAAATGTTTTATTTATTTTTTAAAGAATCTAAGAATTAAAACTTTGCCCATTTTAAATAATAATTAATGGGTTGTAGTATCTTATCAATAGTGATTCACAGAACTATCTCTCACAAAGCGCTTTTATTAAACAGAAAACTCATCCTTTGAAAAAGAAGAGATTTTATTTTGCAATGTAACCAGTGATCAATAACCTTACTCGATCGACTTGATTGTGAATGCTCAATAATTTGATTTAAGATGACGATTTGTCTCCTCAATCTAAAAGTTTTTCTTTATTTATAGCTAAAATGTAGATTTAAAAGTTTTAGCAATAATCCTTAATATGCGAGCACAAATAATAAGAGCGTTATGTGCAGTTTACATTATCCAAAAGTCCATAATTTTAGTGTTTGCTTTTTGAGGATCATTTCATGTTTGTTCGGATATAAATGATTATTTAATGTTATTTTAAATGTCGTTGTTTTTTATTGAAAATTTAATAAAAGTTTATAATTCGTAAAAATTAATGCATAATGTATATATAATATATTATTATATATAACAATTTTTATAATTATTTTTTATCTATGCATTTATTTCATTTTGTGACTATTTTAATATTTAACTAATGTAAAATTCCAAGAACATTGGAGCTGGCTAGAGAGAGGTTATTACTTTCGATTTTGGTCATTCATATACTTGTCGCAAATATTTTGTGTTCGTAGCTTTTGTCTCGTTGTGCTTTGGAATTATAGTCTTCGTTTTTATTACAAATTACATTAACATGCTGTATTAGTTTTGTTAAGATTTTCTTTTTATTAGATTTGAGGAAGAACAGAGGCATTGGGAAGAAGAACGAATTCGTTATGAAGAAGAAGAAAAACGTAGAGTCGAAGAAATGGAGTTAGCTATTAAGGAGGCCTATAAAAACGTATAATTTTATATATTATACTGTTAATTTTAAAATTAACGATTTCAGAAACCAGAAATTCAAAAATATGAAATCAAGGATCCAGATTTAATTCTCGAAGGAGCGACAGATGCTGAACAAGGTTCTAGTCTATTACTAAACTAACATTTAATTAAAAAAAGTTTTTTTCAAATTTATTATGATTTTTCTATTGACACAAAATTACATTTGTTGTGAGCAAGAAATAATGTTGAACTATATAAAAGTTTCTGTAAAGATTATTTGAATAAAGTTATTAATTGATAAATTTATTTAATAGTTCGCATTTAAAATATTAAATATTTATCAAAAACTGAAAATTATTTAAGATTAATATTGTGAATAAATTGAAATAAAATTGGCAAATTATCAAATAAAACATTCTGAAGCCAATCAAAGTTTATTAATTTCGACGGTTTAACCGTCATCGTCAGAACAAATGATTTTTCAAACGAAATTTACTTATATAGTGCAGTTAATGATTATGCAATCAATACGTAATCAGTACATCATTTAAAAACTCTCAACAAAGTTGTAGAGTGCAGTTTGAACGTTAATTTTACGATCCAAAGATCTTATATATAACGCTTCACATGTCACTCTCTCCCAATAATTTTTAAATTGAGTGCACAGAATTTTAAAGTGTTGTGAATTTATATCTCCTTTACAATGTCTTCTATGTCCTACATTGTTACTTCCATTTTCCTTACGACTGTGTTCCTGGATTCTCTTACAGAGATGACGTGAAGTCTCTCCAATGTATGTAGCATTACAACCATTACATGCACATTGGTAAATGAGATCCGAACACAATCCTAATGGCGTTGGAGATTTATTGCCGAACATGCTTTCAATTTTTTTGGTACGGGATGTTTATATAAAACTTATCGCATTATCTAAAGTTTTAAAAATATGGTACAGTTAACAAATAACTCATTTCCAAACTTTTATCATTAGTATTGAGAGATTGCTCTTGATGTTGAACATCTAAAATTAATATTGTTTCAAAAATCAATAACAATATATAAAAGATTCTATAAAATTGAAAAAAATCTATTTATGGTTTAAAGTTACAACAATTTACAAAGTTTAAAAAAATTAAAATTTCAAGACAAGTTATAGTATATGTTAAATTAAAATTAGGATAATAATTTAAATGAAATTAATTAAGGAGTCGGCGAAATGAAAAATTTAATTAACGAACATTTGTTTGAAAATGTAAATATGCGATAGTAGAATTTTTTGCTAATTATGAATTCTGAAATGTCAAATAATGGCAGAAACATAAATGCTGCTAACAAGCACCAAAGACCTTTTGAAATTGCTAATGAACCAGTATTTTTTAAACATTTATCTATCCATAAATCCATAAATCCATAATTTTGTATTCACGAGTTGTATTTTATTTGATTTATAAAAATCGTTATTTTAGCCAAAAATGTTTTTAAAGTCCTTGAAAATAAGACAGTCCCAAAATAAGATCAAGGTCTTATTTTCGAAGAAAACCAGTAAATGGGTTTATTTAAAATCATTTTTTTTATTTTTATATTTTGTATTCTTTATCCGTGAATAAATAAATGTATTTGTTAACCTAAATAAATAGTTCTAAATAAAATACCGTACATTTTTTATTTAAGCTTACTAAATCTAATTTCTAATTCAGTTAATCATCTGAAAAACATTTTGAAATCTGTAATCAACGAGAGACAATTGGTAGAAAAACGACGAAATGACGCATTAAAAAAGATTCGAAGCAGTCAAATGTTCGTACAAAACAAAAGAAATCAAAGTTAGTTAGATTTGAGGAAGACATTTGAATAAAGGATGTCGATTTCCAGTTAGAGATATGTGGAAGAAAAGATATTTCGATGAAAAGAAGAAGACTCCTCCTCTGGAAGATCAGTTAAATCGATATAGAGCAGAAATCGAAGAGTTGCACAAGAGATTGATGGGCTTCATTGAATCAGGAATGCGAGAACATCAAAACCATTTCAGACATAACGGAATAAAACATCCGTCAAATAAAGTGTGATGCTCTTTTCATAAGTTTGTTAAATCTAATCATTGTAGGCAAATCTTATGCTCCAAGCCACTCGTTTGCAACATGAAATAGAAGGTCTTCAACAAGAAATTGAGCACTGTCGTTTGAGATTATCAGCCGAGATAAAGGTTTCTTTTGTTTTGCTAAAATGTTTGGATTAAATAAAAAATAATATTTACACATTATCAATTTAATTATCGATATTAAAATAATCATGTATTTCTATATGTCGATTTATTTTAATTTACTCTAATTATAAATATAAAATCTGATTAGAAAATGCTCAATGAGCCTAACATAATCTTGTACTTGAACAAGAACGATTGGGGGTAACAAGAAAAAAAGATAATATAATATAATATATTTTGCATAAATATTTATACAATTATTTAAAATGTCCTCCTTCGGTAGCAAATGCAAATCAAAGACAAACAGGTTATCTAAATGTACTTCTATCACATGTTTATTAACTCCTTTCTGATTGACTTCTACTAACTATTGTTGTTGGTATGGCATGAGCTCATGTTTTAGCCTGACCATACTGAATAATCCAAAGAGCTGTCTGACCACATTGCTTTGGACATGAATTTTTTAAAAATTTTGGTTTTAGCCTTATCCTACTGGAACATGATGTTGGTCTCCTTTCTGTACTTGGAGTCAATCCAGGGTTTGAAATTATTTTATTTAAAAATTAAACATTTTATTACTATCCGAGAAGATCTGTTCAAAAATCATGAATGAGGCTGGGTACCTTGCCTTGAATTTAAAAGTTTGGCATTATGAGAGATGTAGTAATCAAAAATTATATTAATATTTATAAATAAATTTATACATCAAAATACTTTATTATTATTTATAAAAACACAGTTCCTAACACTACACTAAAAACTAATTATTTGTGATAAATTATGAATGTCTCAAAGTACACGAAATATCCAACTCGATACATATTTTTGGAGGCAATTTGTTGTTGTTGGTATTAATAACACCAGTATGGGTTTTCACACATTAATTTTTATCACAATTTGAATTATCTTTTGGACAATTCTCAGCCAAGCCTTCATTATTTGACATTTTGCTAAATTGATAAATTTTTGTCAATGTCTAGTTAATAAACAATTATTCGAACAAACTTTCATTTTAAATTATTTTCAGATTTTATTTTTAAAAATTCTTCTTTTATAATTTTGTTAATAATTTTATCTAAAAATTAATTTCATTTTAAAAATGATTTTATTTAAAGAAAAATCATTTATTCAATCAATTTAAAAATTAGTTAAAAGTTATTTTCGTTTTCTTCTGTTTGACCTTAGCCGTTGGGCCGTAGGTGCACTCAATTATAAACAAGCCTTCGTCACATCTTTCTATCTGTAGCTTCCACTCCATTCTTTTAAATCGTCCATCCATTACCTCTTTGGTCTTCCTCTTGGTCTTTCTCTTTCCAATCTTCCCTCAATCATAACCTTTGCTAGTGCTTGTTTTCTTATTTGATGTCCGTAGAATTTCAGCTTCCTTCCCTTGAATGTCTCTTCTATTGATTCCTGTCTTTTACCTAGTATTCTATCTTGGTGGGAGAAACACATTCTCCAAGTATTAACTCAACATAAGAAATTCAACATATCAAAATTTAAAATATTCCTCTCAGTTGGTAAATAATGATTTTTCCAAATCGAATATAATTTCTGTTTTAATTCAATGAAATAAAGCAATTGACCATTCTATCATTTTGAATTTTTAAATTTTATTTATCAACAAATTTTTACTTTATAACAATTTGTAATTATCAATGATATTTTTTTAAATCGTGAAATTGCCTATCCAAGTTGCTCTGATCTTCTTCCTCACAAAGGTGACGAACAGCTTCTGGATCCTGTTACTGTGAGGAATATTTTGCATGTTTGATGTTTTGTGTTTGAATTTTGAAGGTTGATTTGGAAATGTGTCTCTCCTATCAGATGGATGATTAATATTTTAATTCTTATTATCTGAAAATATGTAATGTTTAAATTTATTTCTAATTTAAAATAATTGTAAAATTTTAAATAAGTTGATTAAGTTTATTTACAATTTTGAAATAAATAAATTGAAATAATATTTTAATTTTAAATTTTTATTCGAAAACATGTTTCGCCACTTTTGTGGCATCTTCAGTTCTGTATTTAATTAGAAAGTTATTGTTTATATAGAAAGATGACCATTACGTCACAGTGT
>MQRK01241124.1:0-12533 GCA_001938485.1 Girardia tigrina | reverse complement strand
GAAAAAATATGAAATAAATAAATCGATTAAAATATGGAGTTGGGGTTTTGATCTCGTGGAGTTTATTGGAATAAATATGGACCGAACAATTGTCAATATTGATTTACGGCGGAGAATTATTTTAAAATGGGCCCAGCAAATCAAGAAAAGTTCCCTGCGCAACCCTGTTACCTCCGTCCGACTCTCTGGGCAACCTGAGAATCGGGCGGAACAGTATTATTATTATTATTATTACTATATATTATTAATATTTTTATCAGTGCGAATAAGTAAAAATATAAATAAATATATATATAAATAAAAATAAATATAAATGAAGTTTATGACTACCACACCAACAGTCGTTAAAGGACAAATTTCTTTAAGAGATTGAAACATAAATTTCCTAGAAGACGAAATACATCACTGCAATCACAGAAAAACTAATTCTATCTCAGACAATAAAATACTTACACTGTATTATAATACAAATCCATAAATAAAACAAAATAATATAAATCATATCTTGTTCATCAAAGCGAAACTCATACGAAAAGAATAAAGGGAAAATTTTAGAGATATTTTACAATAACAAAAAAGAAATACATTATCAAACAATCTGTTTTCTTTTATTTATATATTTTATTTTTCCAATATTTTCCAGGCAGTTTTATTTCACAAAGAAATATTTATTTTGAAAATCATTTTTATCATTTTTAAATTGTATCATAAAACACTATATTAGAATCAAAAGACAAATGTTTCAATTTGTGTATATATTATATTATTTAAATTGCGGCACTGAAGTCACTATACAATTAGAATACAATTAACAGTATCAATGTAAACGGTTAGAATGGTTTCAATTGTATAACACAAACGGCAAATCAGAATGCTAAAATTCATCAATATAATGTTCATTTATTGTTCATCATTCATCATTCGTTATTCATTTTAGTGATGTCTCGCAAACTGACTATATAAGAGCTGATATTCATTAAAAAATTATTTGGAAACATGAAAACTCTAATCTTGTTATGCTACTCCTCAAAATACGCGTATAATTATCTACCAAATAAGAGATAAATTTGATGAAACCGGGTCCGTGGTGGAAACTCCACAATTTTGTACAAAAAACAATAAATTTCTTGTAGCAGCATTAGTTGTTTAAAATCCGCAAACACCAACATGACAGCGTTCTCTTGAATCAGTAGAAGATCGTTACAGATCGCGCTACAGAAATTAAACTTCAGCACTTATATAACTCAAATGAATCATGGTGATGCAGATCATCGATTACAATTCTGTGAGCTATTTTCTAATCAGTGCGAAGCAACTCCTGTTCTACTTGATATAATATTGTGGTCTGATGCAGCACAATTCAAGCTGCCAGGTTACATTAGTAGACACAATAGCGTTTATTGGGGAAGACAAAATCCTCACCTAACCATTGAACAACGACTGAACCAACCCAAAGTAATTGTATGGGCTAGTGTATTGTCTTCATAAATTGTTGGTCTTGAATTCTTTCATGAAACAGTGACTGTCTCTAATTACTTCCAGAAATTGCAGATCAATATCTTGCTTATTCTGCAACAGAGACACAATTTCTAACAGTTTGATTTTTAGCATGATGGTGCCCAAACTCATTAAGTTACAGTTGTGAGAAATATACTAGATACAATATTTCCAGGTAGGTGGATCGGAAGACGTGGCTCTATCCTGTGGTCTGCAAAACCTCCTGATTTAACACAATAGATTTCGGCATCTCGGGGATTAGTAAAGATTCTGTTTATCAAAAGAAACCGAAACATTTTTGTGAACTCACACATTTTATGGTAGAAGCATTTGCTAAATTAAATCGTAACAAACAAGTATGTCGGAGCCTTTGTAGTAGTGTTGTTTTACATTGCGAGGAATGCATACCAATCAAGTGATCTGCAATTCAAACATTACAATTATTGATTTTATTAACATTACGTTACCGTTGTTACTGTTAATTGTAATGTAAGTATAATTATTCTAACTGTGTAGTGTATTTAGATCACCCTGTATATAATGATTAAAATTACATATTTTCCACCCAAATTATCAAATGTTTCTGTGTGTGATTGGATTGTGTCACATGAATTCTTAGAAATGAAAATTTGGAGACAAATTTTTCATAGGAAAATACAATGAATTGAAAATTCCGGTGGATTATTTTATAAATATTTTTCTAGTTTAATAGCGGCAGCCGAAAATTGAGATTATTCCTCGGAGAATCTTCAAATGATTCTTTGTACTGTGATTCATGGAAGTCATGTTACATCTTTTATAAAAGAACCATAAAGAATTATCTTGTTATTATTGCAATATTTTATTACTATAATAACTAACATAGATATTATTTTTATGATCATTAATATTTTGTATTTTATGATAATATTTTGTTATATACGAGGATAAGAAACACGTTTTCGAATGTAAATAATGTGCCATGTGTTCATATAAAGAAGGAGGTGAATTGTGAGACCTTTATGTGCACTTTATCCACAAGTCACTTAATCCTATGTAAGCATCACAGTATAATAAAATAAGCAAATAAGTTTAATAAGCAAATAAAATAATAAGTTTTTATAAGCAACATGCAACTTAACAGAGCTCTTTAGATAGCCATGATTTTCCATGATTACAAAAGTGACCTAACTCAGCTACAGTGCTTTGAGGGGCTTCATGCAGCTAATAGGGATGATCCCATTTTGCGTTGATGCGAAAAATTCGCAATGAGTCGTTGGAAGATGCTGTCAACGCCTTCATAGAGATGGCGAAAAGGTACTCGATTCTCGTATACCAACTGCTGAAACAAATGATTTGAGAAAATAAAACTTTGATAAACACTAATGGTGAATATTTTGAAAATTGGAAATGTTTTTCGTGAGTCCTTAAACTTAATGTTCATCCTTCTTATAAAGTAGAAATTGAGTTTTTCATTTATCAATGTAGCGTCAAATTTTTTTAAGGTTTGTGTTATTTCATTTTTTAGAGATTCTTATATAATTTAATAAATTAAATAGGAAAATAAAACATAATTAATTATAAAATAAAATTTTACTAACATAGTACATTAAGAAAGTATTCTTTTATTATTTCAGAACTCATGTAGGCATGGGAAATCATACATCTATATATTGTACCGTGATTCTGCCGACTGATGCCGTGGATACTAAGAGAACTGTAAAGGGCTGTACCACTATAATTAGAGGGAGCCTAAAATTATTTATTATATTTTATAAAAACTAAAATAATAACAATATCTTTATTGGAATGTGATGTAATATCTTCTGGTCGCTTGCCTGGTTCGGTTTTAGACCACTGAATCTTTGATGGAGGATTTGCAGATCCTGTCGAGCACGTTAGAACAACGGTCTTTCCTTCTTGAATTGCACCAAGAGGATTAGAATTAAGAGATACATAGTTGGGGGAGACTAAAGTATTCAAGAAATATAAAAATAAATATAACGAACTCAACTTAAATTCAAATTCGAATCCTTCATCATAATATCTTGAATTCAAAATTATTTTACAATCAATTTTTCAATCTCCCTTAAAAATTTAAATTTGAGCCTTTCTGTTTGAGGAATTTTAAAAATAAAAAAAATTACATTCAAAACAAATTACATTCAAAAATAAATAAAATTAATGTATTTTTTATTTTTTAATCGAGTTTGTTATTTGTGATTATTTTTTGTTTAACTTAATTAAAAAAATAATTTTAGCGCGAATATTGTTAATAGTGATTTGAAAGTCGCCATTGTGGATATTGTTGAATTTCTTGATAAATAAAAGTTTATGCATCACGTTGTTTGTGTTTTGTTTAAAAAAGGAATTAACTATTAAAGAAATTGATATTTAACGTAACGGATCAACAAATTAATTCCATATTATTTCCGTATCACTTTAATTTCCAAACTCAACCGTGCGCTCTCTCTCAAACAATCCAAAGAAACTTAATTGGTGCAGATTTTTGAATTAAAAATATGTTATATTTGGACAATGTGCAATGCGTCTCGGATGTGATGGGAGCAATGAAGGAGAAATCGATCAATTTTGATAGGAAAGGAGATATAAATATTGACGATTTATATGCGGATTTGAGTCGGTCGTGGTGAGACAGAGATGAAAGAATTGAATCAGAAACTCAAGAGACTTTCGAGTAAATTAAATTTTCTCAAGGGTGTAGCAGCCACGCTGCGCACGCTCTCGCATCACTTTCAATCTTTTAAAGATATTATCGTGTCTCGTACTCTATAGATAGACCTGTTTTGGCTTCAGTAAACTGTTCGTCATTCAAATCAGGAATGAGCGATAATAACATATTTAAAATAATTCCAATTAAAAATTGTATTGGAATTTAGAGAGGCGGAATTTATGGAGGTTTGACTGTATGTAAGTTTTATTTTTATTAAAACACAATTTTAGGTTAATAGAGTAACAAATTTAGTTTAACCCTTCCTGTAACATGCTGTGTAACGTGTATACATTGCTTCTAATAACTTAAATATCTCTATTAATACAATGAATTTAATTTTGAGATCTTAGGTATTCCTCCATTACATATTTACGCATTGAATTACATTGAACATAATCTATTATTTTATATTCATTAGGAGCATAAATATTTCTATTTATATCGATTTCAAACCATTCGTTACTGAATGTGTAGCTACTACGCAGCACGGTAACACGCGTATTTTTTAGCACAATAAGAATAAAGTGGCTGGCCAAGTGCTATAGGACGGTAGTCTGACAGCAACCGAATGGCGATTTATTCACCAGGATAGAACAGGAAATCTTCCAGTCAATTACAAGCCAAAGAAACCAAAGGAAAGAACATTATACCGAGCCTGCCGACAATATGCTGAGACGCAAATGTATGTCTTATGTCGCTGCAAGTCAAACATGACACTTGTAACAGCTCGCCATAATGCCGTAATCGACTTTGTTGTCAAAGCAATAGACCTTGAACTTCCATATTATGAAATACTCACGGATGAACAAAGTCATTTCTCGTCATCCAGCAGGAGAATCGATTTACAAATCAAAAACACCGACAGGAAAACTCTATAGCTGATCGACATCGAAACGCCCTATGATGAAACAGAGAACCTAAAGTCTGTCAGAGACCTGAATGAGACAATGTACGCAACCTTGTAGAATGAAGCAAAGGAAAAATACCCGAGTTGGGGTGTGCATCTCGGGACAATAGTGGTCGGATGTCTTGGATCTTGGCCAAAGAAGAATGATGAAGTACTCTAGGATTTGCAACTGTTAGATATTGCCATCAATAATCTACGAAGAAAATGTGTAATATCCAACATCAAATACTGCCCGTCAACATGGGCGAAACATAATATCAACAAAAATATAGTAGATATGAATTCTTTAACCGGGATTTTCAGAAAATAAGCGCACCTGTGCTGATTTTTTGTTTCTATGTGAATTGATCAAAAAAAACAATTGGTCAATTTCGAGCTTAAAATTGCATTTTCCAAATATAAGCACATGTGTCTATTGTTGGGGACAAAGTGGAACACTACGAGATCACGCGATTATTTATTTAGAGTTTATATAATGAAATGGTTAAAATTATAAATGTTAATAAATATTTTGGGAATTAAAAAATATAATTATTGTTGAAAGATATAAAAAAATTGTTCTAATAATCATTATTATAAAGATAAACAATAAAACAAATGAGAATGATGTCAAACTGTGAACGATCTTCCGAGAGTTGTGATGACACTAAATGTTATAGTAATAAATGTGATAATAATAATTGTCTCAATGCGCTTAACATAGACGATGATTTAAATATAACTAAAATTAGCACTTCAATGTGAAGACTTTCTTTGATATATTTCTAGATTTTCATCTCATTTCCATCTTTTTATTTTATTAAAAAAAGAAATATATTTTATATTGTCCTGTTTAATGTTAAAGAAAACGAATATTAAAATTAAATATTATAAATCAAATTTAAAATTAATTATTTATACACTCACAAACAACTTTAATTGTCTTGGTCTGGGTCAAATGTTTCTTTTCTTGATAAATAATGGAACAAGTGATTCTGTATCCGTTATAATTTCTCAGCATCACCACACGAACTGTACTTTTTAGCAACGAACTTGGTAACCCATTTTCAATTGCTTCATTTTCCAAAATAACTGCAGCTTCGGGTTTTTGGATTTTTCTCCCAAGACCATCAGTTAATGACCATTCGATTTGGGATGGAGGTTCACTGTGTCCTTTAGTTAGACAAACGAATCTTTTTGTCTGCGATTCCACCAATTGATCTTCCGGTTCTTCAGTTAATTCCATTTTTTCTGGGGGATCTTTAACAAATATTTAAATTTAATAACGAAAATAAGTTTATTAATTCATTTAAAAATATCAAAATTAAATTATTTCTTTTTGATTTTGAAGGATCATTCTTAATATCAAAAAATTTTAAATTAAAATTTTTCAAAATATCATGAAAATAATTGTAAAAGATTATCATTAATTTAATAAAACTTATATTTAAATAATTAACATTTAATCATTGAAAATATTCAATGAGAATCTTGAAATAAATAAGAGGTTTAAGAAAATATTATATATTTTATTTATTTTTTTTATAAAAATTATTGATGAAAAGTAACAGTATAATAAAGATCAAATAGATATATAAATAAAGAATATCATAGTATAACGTATAAAAATACTATAAATAATTATAAATTTATCAAAACAGTTTGTTGATGAACGATCTTTTTCCACAGTAATAACGAAGAAAATAAATTTTAATTTCAGGAAAATACGAAAGAAAAAGTTGAGGATGGGGATTTTGTTGCAGCACTTCTTTTCTCAAAAAATAATTTGCACATCGAGTGTAAAAACTTCATGGTAGAATAAAACAACAATGTGATAATTGATCAAAGAATCTTCCGGAATTTTATTATTATAAACAATATGATGATATAATTTATGCTAAAGTGACCCGACGTCCCGCTTTTGGCGGGACAGTCACGATTTTTCACAATTTGTCCCGCGCCCCGCGACGTTTTTCAAAAATCCCGACTTTTAGAATTAGGTCAAATTTTATATTTATGAAAATCATTGTTTAGCGTTCTAAGAACTCTACGGGCTACGACGACTACCATATTGATTTTGCTACCCAGTTACATGGTATTTGCCTCTCAGATGATACACTTCGTGTTCGTACTGCGCGCTAGCAAGCTATAATTAAACAAATAAATATTATAAATCTGCTACGTAACATAGAAAATTAAGGTAAGTAATTTATTTATATATTTCCTAAATGCATAAATTTTCTTAAACTAAGCTTAAAATACTAGTAGTCTTCATATTTTATATTGATGACAAAAAGTATATCACCAACCTTAACCTTAAAAGAAATTTTAGAAAGAAATGTACAAATAAAATACTCCTTCAGAGTTGTCCCGCTTTGCCAATCTAAAAATTTGGTCACCTTAATTTATGTAGAAACTTTAATTTAATTAACAAATGAATATCGATTATCAGAACCACAGATTACATGAGTCTAGGTTAACAATCAAAGAAAGTGGGAGTTCAAAACATTTAAACGAATTAATAAAGTTTAAAATACTGTAATTAGATTTCGTATCTGAAAGTCGACTGACCACAATTAGAACATAAAAATAAACTGACTAGTTGTTGGAGTTGACATTGAGATTGGAGTAGGATTTGTTCGGGAATTG
Organism: Girardia tigrina; assembly: GCA_001938485.1. Classification (NCBI taxonomy): domain Eukaryota; kingdom Metazoa; phylum Platyhelminthes; order Tricladida; family Dugesiidae; genus Girardia; species Girardia tigrina. Next base: position 4,788 of record MQRK01241124.1, on the reverse strand, counting down.
TTGGTGGGCTTTACGCACTCTTAGAATTCGAGTTGTGAACCTTTCGAGTGGATTGAATTGATTTACCATAGATAAAATAGTACAAGATAGACAAAGTCATATACTTTATATCATATATGAAAAAAATATATTGAGAAATTATGGCATCCCTCGAATCGCAATAACAGGAAATCTCGGATATAAATTTCATAATCATTTAATCGATATTCATAATGATTATTTTTTAACATTATATAACTACAGTAGATATTGTCTATATGCAAGTCGCTTGGTGCCGCAAAAAAACTTGCATGTAGGTAAATCTTTACAGAAGGTATTGCCTATATGCAATTCTTCTATATGTTTAAGGAAAAGTTGCATATATGCGATAATTGTATATAGATGAATTGAATATAGACAATACTTACTGTATTAATAAATTTAACATACACTATTTCTCACTTTATGATTACAATTCAATTTTGAATTTTAACAAATCAATTTTAAATCGTGATCCAAAAAATATTGTTTTCCAAACTCAATCAAAAATGTATAAAAGTAAATAACTATTATTAAAATTAGAAATAAAATTAAAAAAAATACATAATTTTTAGAAAAAACTAAGTAACATTAAAAGAATTTATTTAACCATCCTGAATCATTTCGTTGTTTTGACACCTAACAATAGACTCCCACATACACAAATAAAAATTATTACAGTTTTCGGGTGTAATCTGTCGTTGCGCATTTTGTATCGCCTCAAAAATTTCATTGTCATTATGACAATTGGAATTTCGAACAATCTGCTTCCACTGCGAGAATAAATTTTCTATCGGGTTTCAGAATGGTGAATAGGGCGCAAACCACAATATTCGATGTCCTGAATGTCGTATTCTTTCTTTATTATTATGGTTGACCTATGAAATGGAACATTATCTATAACAATTATCATGTTTCGCCAGTTCTGGTTCGCTAAATGCTCAAAAAGTTCGTCTAAAAATGAAAGAAAGAATTTTGTGTTATATGCTCGTGTTTGGGCTCTGTAGCTGATAATTCCATTTCTGTTCATTACACAACAAACGGAAATGTTCCTGTTACATAAGTTTTGAACTGTATGAACAGCTCTTTGCCCGATCATCGCTCTCCCTCGTCGCGTTAAAACATTACATTAAAAATACATTAAAACCAACTTTATCAAAAAATAAGATATTAGACGCGTTTTCATAGAAGGTTAAGTTTGTAAATTGATTTTCATAATTGGTTCTTGTATTGATCACATCCACATCGTTTCTTCTTTGTGGGACATTATATACGCGCTTTATACTGTGTAATGGAATTCTATAACATATCTGTGCATAGTAGAAATAAAAGTACTAAGCTTGTAAGCTTCGATGAGTTTTAATCTTAAAGAATCGAGAGTTATACTATAATTCTCGTCAATCCATGCTCTTAAAGCGACAATATGCTCAGTATCCAAGCTTTTATTTCTTGCATCACCCTTTACTCGTCTTTCAAAAGGCAAATTTTTGTACTGCCTAAAAGCAGCATAAACAGAGGTAACTTTAAATCCGAGAATACGGGTTATTTCAGACATAGTATCTCCTCAAATATATGCTTGAACAATTCTATTTCCATCTGCATTACAGTAAATTGATTTTTCATCTTAAATTTTTTATATAATTATAATTTAATTCAAAATTGAATTGTAATTATTCAAAATAAAGTGAGAACTTTTTTTTCATTTCTTTTTTTCATTTCATTTTTTTTCTTTTAAAGATCACGATTTTAATTCATCTAAACTTTTTTTGATTTTATATAATTATTTAATTTTCGTTGGTTTCTTTAAAAATTATTTTTAACTTACAATTATTTATTATTATTATTATTATTATTATTATTATAATGATAATGATAATAATAATTATTATTATTATTATTATTATTATTAGTATTATTATTATTATTATTATTATTTATTATTATTAATTTTTTATTACAAATACTCACAGTTTACAATAATTTTAATAGTATTCGATTTAAGATTGGTCTGTCTGCCAGATATTGGTTCTACTTTGCAATAAAATTGAGCTTTATTGTCATATTTGGTAAGAATAATATTCGTTTCGACCATTTTCGTCGCTCGTTTACCAAATCTCTCATGGAATATGTTCAACTGAGGCCGTGGGTTGCCTTTGTCATATGAACACTGGAATGATATCGATGATCCAACTTCATATCTTGTTTCAGTTGGTGAAGATGTAAGTGTGAGATTCTCAGGGTAATCTGAAAAGATATTTAATAAATAAATTAATAAATTAAAGATAATAAATAAATTAAATTCATTCTTTTAAATTTTAAATAAATTAAGCGCTCTTACAAAAATTCATAAATGACAAAAAAAATTTCGAATATAATTTTAATATATAAAAATAAATTTATGAATAATATTACATCTTGATCCATAAATAAAAACTCAAGAAATGTTTTTCAAAATGGGGATTCTAACGATCCACCGAACGAAAGATGAAGGAAGCTGATTACAAAAGACTTGAGAAAACTTGCAATTGAAAGGGTATATCTCGGAGGCTTAAGAGTTATAGAGGCTTGAAATAAAATACAAAATATTGAACAACCTTGTCAATTATAATATTACTAGAAACAAAACAGAAGTGAAATAAATCAACAAAAAACAACATTAATTGAAAAATCACTAGAGACCCATGGTTACAGCTTGGAAATTTTATTGAAAATAACTGATGCGCAACATTGAGAGAATTGAAGAAAATTTGTATAAAAAATTTAAGATAGTTGATTTCATTGAAAACTTTTAGAAACGTTTAATGGAAGAAGAAGATGAATAGATCTAGTAGACATGATCTATGATGATGACAGCCTTCGATTAAGAATAGTATAATAATTTTTTAGATGAATCAGGATTCCATCTTCATTTAGTAAGAACCATTTCAAATAGTAAAAACCAGAGGTTGACTAATGCAAAGGCGGGCCCTGGGTAACATTTTAACTAGGGTCCTTTTTTCAGCTCGAGACATACTTTGCGTTTGGTCGTTTGGATTTAGAGCATATAGTATGTAGTTATATTCAATTATATGTTACCAAAAACGAAACAAATAATATATGTACAAAAATTCAATAATCAATTTATTAAAACAAGCAGACGTAAACAAAATTTACAAAAATAAACAGTAATAAGACAACCTGGAGTCACAAATAGGTTTAATACTTAAGTGCTTGGTCTTTTTGAAATGCATTCCACTTATGTGTCGAACTTGAAAAAATGCGTACGATTCCTGAATAATATTGAAAAAAGTCGTCATTTCCATGCAACTTTCGGCAGCAGCATTTTCCGTTAAATTTAATCAATGATTTGAGCATGGTATAAAATGCGCAGAAGAAATATGGTGATGTATATATCTAAATTATTTAAAAATTCTAAAATAACTTTCTCCATGTTTTCACCAGTATGAGAAAATATAGGTCGAAATCCCAGAAATCTTTCTTTTATACCACTTGGAAGAACATAGCGAATAATGATGGTAAGCTGATCTACGTGAGATATATCAATTGTTGAATTAATAATTAGAGTAAAATTTAGCTTCCTTGATTTCGTTCACAATTAGGAGTTGTAAATCTTTCGATATAATAGAAATAAATTCATCACATATTGCAGAAGACAAATAGTTTATAGTACCGGTGCGAAGTTTGCAAATTTTTTCATGTGTTCCCGTAAAATCGGTCGCACTTGGATAAATATTCCAAAGCACCTCTGTAATTACCATTATTTACACCAAATAACATTTCATTTTTACCACGAAATGCTAAAGAGTATGAAGTAGTAAATTCGATTGTCCTTACGACACGTTTAAGTACTTCTCTTCAATATTTTTCATTTATAAGTTGTTTTACCATTTTAGTGTCAAGGAGTCCGGTAATTTCAGACGTTGTTATAAAAATTAAAAAAGGCTTAATGTGGTCACTGGAGTTCGTACCTATTATTATTTAAGTTGTTTGCTTGGAAAATAATTTATAGGCATAACAGTACATAAGTTATTGGTTTTAGTTTATGCCAAGCAATCTCTTTTAACTTTTACCCGCTATTAATTGTTTTGAAGGAGATAATACTTAATTTGCTTGTGATTTGTTTCGACTTGCATTGAAAGAAGATGATTCAGAAGAGGTAAATAGAAGATGATTAAATTTTAGATAATGAGTTTTAGTTCAATTGATTTGGATATTTTTTAAAAGAATTAAATAGTTTTTTAAAAACTCATTTTTGGGCCCCTAAAATTACTGGCCCTATGCACGTGCCTAGATTGCCTAGGCGTTAGTACACCTCTGGTAAAAATGGTTTTGAGAGCACTTGAAACAGTTCCAGTAGTGAGGGGTTGTAAGATAACTCATCTTTCCGCCATAAATTGGAGTCAGTTGATTTTTAACAAAATATTTTTTTTACAAAAAAATAGTTAAACGTGTTAAATTTACCTAAACTATGGTTTTATCAATGTTTTTTTCCCTTTTGACATAAGTTTTATTGAAGTTTACTTTACCTTTATGATCCTATAAACCTTATTCAGCCACTGGTTTGGTACCCTGAAAATGATTATGTATTTGATTTAATAATCCTGGTACAAATACTTCACATTATAATTGATATTAAGAGACATCGTAAAATAAATTGATTATTTTTATACATAATTTTCGGATTTTTTATATCTAATTTCTCTAGAGGAAAATATCCTGTTCCATCCACTCATATTTCCCACCTTGATGTTCGGACAATGAAGATTTTGT
>MQRK01241123.1:0-12792 GCA_001938485.1 Girardia tigrina | reverse complement strand
AAATTTTTGAGAGGAGTCAACTGACTCATGCCTGTTGACAGGAGCAGTGTTGCTTTTCAGTAACGAGGTCAGAAATTCAAAAAGTCACGGACTTATTGACCCACCCTCGTATATAATTTTATTAAAAAGTAAAAAAATACGTTTTGAAAAAAATGGAATTTAAAATATATATGTATTTATATTTGTTTTTTGAAATTTTGAATGTTGTTAAAAAAAGAGAATTTTTATACAAAGAAAATTAATTGACAGATGTTAACTCAAATCAAATGTGTTGAAGTGTTGCTTGGAAAATTTTTCAAAATTTGATTAATAATAAACGATTTAAATTGATTCGAATTTTTTTGGTGAATTTTGAATTGATGTTAGATTTATTAACTCTAAAAGACGCTTCCGAAGACCCAAAGATTCGATTTCTCATAGAGTTAGAATTTGTTCAGTGTTTAGCTAATCCGATTTGTATTTAATACTAAAATAGTATACTAGAAGAGAAAAATATTTGACTTTTTAGTGATCCTTTTAAGGTCGCATAGCTCCATTTTACATTTCAGTCATTCTGAACAAATTTTTTTGACCTACTTATCATGACAATAATAATTACGGTAAAATATAAGTTAAAATACAAATTACGGTAAATGAACTGATTACTCAAATTTAACTTATATTTTAAATTTTTCTTAAAAATAATAAAACTCCGCATGGTATTATTGATAACGAATAGATTAAAGATTGCGAATAAAAGAAATTAGATAAATAATAGAATTGAAAAAGTAAACCTTTAATCCCAATAAAGAAATTAAAAATCTCATTACATAATCAAATAATAAATGGCTTAAGAACGAAAACAAATATTTGATTAAAATCAGGTAATATTACATCACATCAATAAAAGTTGTGATGTGATAATACGGTGAAACCGTCAAAATATTAATATAATAAAAGCCATTAATTTGTTTTTATAAAACTATTAATTTTGAATAAAAGTTTTAAACTCCAACGAATTTAAAAAAGTTTATATTATTCTTCTGAATAAAATAAATTTACCGATTATCTAAAAATAAGTTTAATGATTTGAGCTAAATATCAAAGTGGAACATAGCATTTCCAAATTTGAATATTTCTAAATAAATATTTGGTGCATCAGTATTAGTTTTGTATGATCATTACAAAAAAATCCGTGTACACTTAAGAGGAAATGTTAACTGAGTCGATCACAAAGCACTTGAAATTAAAACAAAGTACACATTAGATTAAAATAATGGTCAACTCCAAACATTTGAAATCCAATAAGTCTAGGACTTATTAAAGAAACGAATTATTTTGTGCAAATTACCCTTGTTTGTTTTAAAATTTAAAAGAATTACGGCCATTACAATTATTTAAACTAATTTTAGATTAAAAATTTCTTAACATTGGCAAAATTATATATTTTTTGACTTAATGTGTCACTTAGAATCAATTGTCATTTCACAATTATTGTATCTTTCCTATAAACAGTTTCACTAAAAATCATAACTGGATGCAACCAATATTATTTGTATATAGACCTAAACTGAAATAAAAGTACTATTTTTTAATTATTTTTATTTTTTTTTATCGTTGAGCAAAAGTGCCCGGTTGGAACCTAAATAAATTCGCCGCAGGCATCGGCCCGAAGGCGTCCTCTGCACCGGCCCTGGTTGCCACAGGGGTTCTTTCACTAGCGGCCTCCCCCCGCACCCATCAATTGAGTGAACGTTTCCGCCAAGCCCGACACCTATGCTCAACTCGACCTTAATAGCTCATCATCGGAGTCTGGGTCGTACTCCCATGATGAGTTATCTACATTCTCTGATGAATCCCCAATCCTCCTCCTATATAGATTGGGGACTAGCTCATCATCGCATGGATCATCTTCTTCTTGATCCTCAATCATATAAGTTCCCCCCTGTTGCACTCCTACTCTATAGTTGTACGATTGTATGAGTGCATCCAGGGCGGCCTGATCAAACTCTTCTACTTCCTCAGGAGAGACATGTTCATAATCCGTCTCTTCCATTGCCAACATGCCCTCCTGAGGTTCATCTTTTTTTTGCATTTCAATTTCATTTTTTTTGCATTTCAATTTTTTTGCAAATCAAATTCAATTGTTTGTCAAATCAAATTACATTTTCAGTCAAAATAAAACACACCTAAACAAAACAAAAAACAATTAATGCTGTATACCAATTTTTATTAACTTTTAATTTTTTCTTAAATCGGATAAAATTTCAAGCACACTAGAATACTAACAAAAACAACGAGAAACATTTAATGATGTATATATTCGAGACCTGCGGCACTATTTTTCATGTTGTAAACAATATAAGAAAGATATCCTGAACAATCTGCCTCACTAACTTGACCAATCTCTTCAAAAATAAGAACTTCCAACAACAAACTTTCTCCGCTTCCTATTCGCACTTTGAGACCCGTCTTTATTTTGGAAAACGCATTCTCAATCGGATTGAGCATATAAGAGTAAAGTGACAAAAAATAAAAGGAATATCCAAACTCACTTGTTATGGCTGCAAGACAATTTCGACTGTGAATCTTAGCATTATCAAGAATAAATGGTGCATTTCGCACTCTTTCAATATCTCTTAAATGTGTACAAAGCTCTCGAAAATAAATTTCAAACACATTTGAGTTGACCGTCGAACTAGTTATGACTTTGCAATAAGTCATTTTTCTATTGCACATACTTGTAATTAACGTGGCTGATCTGCCCCTGACTGTCGAAATTATGACGCATGCTAGGGTTCCCTTTCTAGATCTTGCGTGTGATCTTCGGGTTTGAACATTAAACGATGATTCATCAATAAAATATAAGTTTTCGTAATTTCCCATAAAATGATTGTTAAACCATATTGCAAACTCTTTTCTTTTCTCGATTGATGCAGGGGTATTAACTCTGTCCAGCTCTCGATGAGCCATTTTTGTTGTAATCTTTAAGGCTCGTAGGTAATTATTGATTGTTGACAGCGATAAAGATACCCCAAGATCTTCTTGCACTTTAAATTTTTTAAAGTTGTCTGGGAATTTTCGCCAACAAGAGTTTCAATAAAATTGAAAATTTCGGGAGTGCATTTTGTGTTTCTACACCTGCCCTTTTTCTTTTTTTCAAAAATATTGTGCCATCTCTTGTTTGTAATGATATTTTTTGCGGTATTGATATTAATACCAAGGGTTAGTGCGGCCTCTTTTGTGCTTCATCCTTGATCTTTAACAAGACGAATAAGGGTCAGTCATTGCTCGTTTGATATCGTCCTGTTCTTTTTGTTGTTTCTTAAAGTTGTATCTTTTGTATTAAGATTCATGTGTCAAACGACAAACATAATTTTTAAATTGAACTTTATGATTTTTTGCAGATTCTAAAAAATTGAAATTGAAATGCAAATGGTATAAATAATATCATCTCACTAACGCAATTTCATTCACTCATATTACTTGCAGGTTAGTTTTACTTCACAAAGTGATCATTAATTAATGATCAAAGAGGTACTGTTACTTTGGTTTTGAATTTAGAATGCATTAGAAGTAGGGTACCATACAAGTTTTTATGAAAAACAAAAAAACCGCTTTTATTTATATAAATCATAATAGATGCGCAAAATTGTCAGCCTCTGGTAACAAAACAAGCATCAATTCCATTTATGAAACTGTCTTTTAATCTCCTCAGATTATCCGTGATCATATTTTAGCACTCATTTTGTATTTCATTCAAGAGTTAGAGGATGATTCTAGTACACAATATATATGAAATGTCACATAAGGAAATATTCTAGTGGGGGACAGAAATGGTAATTGGAGTGGCGACTTTACGGGATCTATTCTTCATATCAATCTTGAAAATTGAAGTTTCCTTTTGCTAAACAGTGATGTTTTGTCGTCGAATGTTGTGAATATTTTCAAGGAACTCAAAAGAAGGTCAGAGGAATATCTAAATAAGTTTTGACTGTGACATTACAATCAGGATTGTTTGACAAATGTGGAATATTAGTTCGATTTACTTCTCTACCCAAATGAACAATTGCTTCACCAATAAAAGAATACATGATTTATATACAATTTAATTTTTAATTTTTTCAATAGGTTCTTAAAAATCAAAGTAGCACCTAGATCTAAAAAAATCAAGTACATACAAAATAACTACAGTCAACCCTCTGTAATTTGCCAATTTCCGGGATTGGAAAAAAGTTGTCAATTTGGGAGGGTGATAAATTATAGAGGTAATAATGTATGTGCAACATATATAGAATTGTTTGGTAAAGGTAAAATTTTTATATATTTTGGTGTATTTGCAAGTTTGTAAAATGGAAAATTATAAAAAATTATCATCTATAATTTTAACTTAATTATTATAACAGTACAAAAAACGAAGAAATCCAAATAATCTTGATTAAAGATCCAAATAAGATTTATTTAAAATAATCACTTATTTTTTTAATTGACTTTTGTTCGTCAAATAAAAACGTTTCAATATTTTTTAAACCTTCCAACAGTTTAATTTTCCTTTTTATATCTCGCTCGAATACGTTGTCCATAATATAATTCTTAATATTCATATGACATGTAAAGAAAAAGTGGTAAATTTCGGGTGGTAAATAAAGAGGTTTCACTGTACCTATAAAATATTCTACTTTCCTTAAATATTTAAAATACAACAAAATTCAAAAAAGTTTAATTCATTTGTTTCTTCTCTTTTTCTATTTATTTAAACATTCAAACATTTCTTTGTAAAATGAATCCCAATGTCTTGAAATATGGTTTACGACTACATAAGTAACATCTATCTTTATTTATAATAAAATTTAATTTAGAATTATGTATATTATTTTTAGACATATTTTTTACTTTATTCACTTTATTCTTTTTACTGAGTTGATCTAAAAGGAAATACGTTTTACATTTAGAATTAGGAAGAAGATAAATTCACGATTCTGCTGTTATAATAGAGGCTTTATATGTTACCTTAGTTAAGTAACGACAATTTTGTAGATTGATATGGAAAATCATGTTAAGATTATCATTATTGTAAATATTCTAACATTATCAGTGCAAATATTAAAATAGGGATTCTTTCTCCATAACCTACATAGATGAAACATGATCGAAATTAATGAGCATACATTTAGAAGTAGAAACATTTTTATTTTAGTGTGTGAGGGTCTTTTGGCAAACTCATAAATTTTTAGAAGTTTTAAAACTGTAAAATATTTAAACCTAATATATAAAAATTTTATAATAATATTTTACAATTCAGAAAGTTATCAATATCTATAATTCAGATTTAATCACATAAAAAAACAAATTATATTTAAAACTATTTTACAATTGAATATAAAAATTAAAATTAATCGAATATAAAAAATAATACTAAGTGCAATTAAAATATTTTAGGAATTAATGTGAAATAAAATTATGTAGAAAATAAATATTATCTTAAATTTTAAAATTAAAATGGTTGGAATCAGAATAAGTTTAAAGCTTAATAAATTAAAAGGTAATTAATTCAAGTTTAAGAATTAGAAATTTAAATGAATTAAAAACATCTTATAAAAGTAGATTGGTAAAATTAGCACGATAATGATATTTTAAAATTGGAATAAATTTGAGATACTATGAATTATTAATAAAATAATATAAATTTAAACATTATACAGTAATTAATTGTAGTTATATAATGTAGATTTTAAAATTTATTGAAATGTAATTCTGTAAAATTATTGTAATTAAAAAAAATAATAAACACTGTGACGGAAAATTCGGAATGTTGTAAGTTTGTTGTTTGTAAGCTGTTTAGATTGGTGACTCTCCTACTCAGATGGGATTGACATGTTATTGATTAATTATTTAAATCAAATGAAATTAATTTAATGAGATTAATTTTTAAATACTAATTAACTAAAACTTTTATAATTATAAATTTTAATAATATTTTTAGCAAACGATTTTAACTTATTTCATTGAATATATTTTAAAAAACTAATGTTTATTTTAAAAAATACTTAATACATTTTTATCCAATAAAATTTTGAGAAATTAAAAGTTAATATTAATCTTGTCCCATTAATTAATTTTAAGAATATACCGTATTTATTGGACTATAAACCGCGGCTTATATGATAAAAAAAAGTATGAAAATTAAAAAAAATGGTTAGACTTATACGCGTGTGCGATTTATATAACAATAGAAACATCAATATATAAAAACAAAACCAATAATTTTATTTTAAGATTATTCGATTTCCTCGAATCCATCAAAATCTTCATCATCTATTATTATTTCAAATGTTTTTGATTCAAGTTTTCAAGTCAAAAAAATATGCGACTTATACGCTGTTGAATTTAATTTCGAAATTGAAAAACAATGGGATGCGACTTATAGTCCCATAAATGCGGTAGATACTAAAAACAAATTTGAAAATAGAGACAAAACAAGAATGACGATTCCCGCAGAAATTGCTAGTGAAAATGTTTGTGTTGTTAATAAATATTTACACTCAAATTGTGATGTTGCTAAGAAACTCAATTCGTAAAAATAATTATTTTAATAAATATAATAAACATAACAGTATTTATAATTCAGTATTTTCATGAATAATCAATCTGGTCGAAAAGAAAACAAAAGAAAAGTTCCCCAAAAATTGTTTGAATAATTGTTAATTGTAATAAAAAATAAAGTTTGCGTTCTTATGACTTCAATTATTGATCACTAATCCAACATAGTGAAAGTAAAATCAACTTATAAGTAGGTCTTTTGTATATATCTGGTCTATTTTGTGTTAAATTGAAATGGTATATTTCTTTTACAAGTTTTAGTGAGTTTTGAAGGTACAGATTACACAATTATTGTGAAATGACAATGATAAAAATCTGATAAAAAATGACACCATAGATCAGATAATCATAGTAATAAAATTAAATGTAAAAATTAAAACCATACCTATTGCGCTTGCCTATACAGTTTCCAACATACGGACAATGATGATCCATTTCTTCTACACATCTGTCACATGTCTTACAATGTCTTGAGCGAAGTAATTTAACACCTTTACAACTGTGGCATATTTTATTAATTGGGTTTTTATAATCCCTTAGTTTTATGTTTTTATATTCGTCTATTAGTTTTACCTAAAACAGGATAATTAAGTTGAATACAGAAAGTTTCAAATACTTTATTCAAAGAGTTAAAATAATCAGTGTTGTTTTGTGTCAAAAATCCAGGATCTTTAATACTTGCCAATATGTAACAAAACCACATTATACATTGTAAAATAATAAATAGAGAATTAGTAAACTGTGCGTAATCCAATGTGGATGGACGGATCTAAAATAATTTACTTTCTAGCAAACTCTATTAAATTCTAACCACAAAAAAGTAATATGGATTTCCCCAACACAAAGCACACATAAGAAAAAAAACCATTGGCAAACGATTTTTATCAGGACTTCCCAAAATTTTATATCTTAAATACAGCATAGTAACGCTATAAAATTACCAGTACGTACTTCAATTTATCCAAAAATGACAAATTTTTAACCCGTTTTTTAATATGAAGTTTTAAATATTCTACAATTATTCCATATCTCCTTCCAGCTGCCAGAATAATTGGGGTTTTGTTGTTATTATCAAAAACATTAATTTCTACGTTATCCTTTTCAACTAAATCAGTTACACAATTGGCATTTCCGGATAAACATGCAAAATGCAAAGGACACTGACCACAATCATCTTTTTGATCACACTTTAATCCACAAAAGATTAATAATCGTGCTAATTCTGCGTGACCTAAACATCAAATTTAAAACATTAAAAAATTAAAAAAACAACTTTGTATTTTAATTTAATAATATAATCTCAATATATAATACCCAATTATCTCCAAGGGTTCAATACAAAACTTTAAATATTTGACTTTCGTAATTTCAGATTCGAACAAGTATACATATTTTTTTGCCTCACAATGTTCGCAAATCGATGGAGATAAAGACACTTTCGAAATTTCATAGGTTAAAAGTAATTACTTGTTTGAAATACGGTGCTAGAGAAAATCCAAAAAATAAAAGAAAATCAAGAAACATTATATAAGAATTCGTGAATTCGGCAAGTTTACTGAAATAGAGTAATTGCAGAACTAGTCAACTTTTGCCAAATTCACTAACTACATGAAAATTTCTCAATTTAAAATGAAAGATTATGTATTTAACATAAAAAAAATATCAATTTAATATCAAAAATTCAGTATTTATTATGAAAAAATATGTATTTAACATGAAAGATTATCAATTTAATATGAAAAAATCTTAATTTATTATGCAAAATAGACTTCAAATGTAAAATTTTTATTAATTGTTATTAAAACTTCTTCCTTGGTAGCAAACTGAATTGCAAACGCTTGTATATTAAAAGCATTTTTTTCATATTAAATTATTTATTTCTTCATAATACCAAGACTAAGGAAGTTACCTTTCTTAATTTATATTGTATGTGATTACCTACGTAATTTGAAATAAATGTATATCAGGTGGTACTTATGATTTCATCATGAATTTTGTGGTCCATTCTTTAAAAAGACCAAGTAATACTGTTGTAAATTCACAATTAAACTTCAATCCAATGGTGCGATTATTTTTCTAAATTAATCATTAAATTTTCCAAAACATTTTCGTGCATAATTTGAAATGATTGTGCAAATGGTTTAGAAAATGAAAAACACAAAAAGTAAAATTAAAATCCTAATCTTCTACAATGATATAATTTGAATTTTAGAAATATTAAAACACTTTAATACATTGTTGACTGGTAATTTTACGCTGAATCTATTTCATATCACCGGCTATTATATCGTAATTCAATGTGGAAGTGAAAATGTTTTTATAATATGAGGTCATCAAATAAGAAATTTGTAGAACTTAAGTCAAAGTTTATCGATAATTTACCAATAAAATATTTATGTCATTTATTAAAGTATGCACCAATTTTATCGACACACTTTACCATTTCAGTGAAATCTTGTTGAGGCCATTTGAATAAAAATTTGATGGACAAGAATCTATAAAATCATGGAAGCCCATTTTTACGGTGCCTTGGAAATTGAATTTTTTCCTATAAAAGTCGATTAAATTTAGGAAAAATGATAGTTAGTTAGGGTTAGGTCTGGTGAGTAGAGAGAATGATATAGAAGTTCCAACTCCAATTTCTGTAGTGTTGTCACAGTCCATGCAGTATGTGGTTTTGCATTGTCGTGGAGAAAGATTGAAGTAGACCTGTTTAACAAACAGTGCTGTTTTTCTTTGAGTTTCCGCATCATATCTTCCAATTAGTTGCAGTAGACATCTACTGTGATAGACGAACCACGTTTAATAAAGTTATAACAGTATACACCTGCGACGGACTTCTATACACTCACCATTAGATACTTTTGATGAAATTGTGCTTTGAACTATGTTTTGATGGTTTATTCGCGTCTACCCAGCTTGTTGAACGTTTGCGATTATCACATTGGATCCATTTTTCATCACAAATGACGATTCGATTCAAAAAGTGATAACATTTTAACGAGAAAGCATCATCAAGCAAGGATCCGAACTCTTTGTATCTGCTTTTCATTCAACTTATGTGGAATTCACTTATCAAACTTTTTCACTTAACCGATTTCAGTCAAGTGATTCAATATTGTTTGTTTTTAACAGCAAATGTTAGCGATAAATCATTAGCACTAGAACCACGGTTACCTTCAGTTCATCATTGTCAACCTGCGACTCCGAGACTCATGATTGAGGTAACAATTACCTATCACGAATTTTCTGAACCAATTTAAGACTGTCTCTTCCGTAGTAGCATTGTATCCAAATATGCTCCCAAAATATCATTATTGACGTTCGCAGGGTTTTTGATGTTGAGGTTCCACACATGATAGAACTTCATAATATCTCAAATTTCTGTCTTTTCCATTTTTAATATACTGATTACTAAAACAAGTTATCAGTCATTTTAATTAATTTCTATTGATGTGTTCAATGGTCAAAATATGTAGCAATCAAACAAAATACTGAGCAACAAAATGTTAAGTTATTGTTAAATTATAAGTATTTTTATTTATATCGGTTTAAGATTTATAAAACAAATTGTTTCTCAAAAAAAAGTTTGTTTAAATATTAGATTTAAACATTTGTTTGGTGTGGTATAATAAAAGTTTTGATGTCAGAAATATCTCATAGTAATAATTCCGACGATGTTCCAAGAACCTCTAATAGTAATCATGTCTACAAATTTAATACTTCACAACCTATTATAAAGATAATTGTCTTTTTGTTTATTCGTTCTTCGTTGAAGATGTTATGATAAGATGCTACCAAACTTTCCACAAACCTTCTTCATATCTAGGTCAAGGTTGGCGTACAGAAATTCCGAAAAAAATGATATACCACTGTCGAAAACTCTGACTTCTCCATTTGACAAATAATTTTATAATTTTAGATACAAAAAATGGAAAAAAGTTGATTTTTGAAGTGGCTATTGAGAATTTAAGTTTTGCTTATCACTTGAAATAGAATATTCATTTATGTAAAAATCTGATAAGCTAATCGAGCAACCGATTACATTGTTAAAGAAAATATCGAAAAGCTTTTAAAGAAAATATAATAGCTGTCGAAAGGCTCAAATTAATATTTAACCTTCAGTATATCGATAAAATATATACATTATAATTCCTGTCTATTGGACCCGTGGACTAAATTAACAAATAAATATGGTAATTTTTTTACAAAATGAATTCATTTAATTAAAAAGTTTAGTCCATTATAGAAAATATCAAGAAGTCTCAAAAACACAATTCTTCCAATGAACGTTTCTTCAAAATAAATAACAGGTCCGGTTTCTTCAGGTAAAATACCGTTAATTATTAGATGTTAAAATCTTCATTTGACAGCTTCAGGAGGAACAAAAACAAGTGAAGAGAGAAGATGAATCAATGACGCAATTTCAGGATTTTTTTTGATATCGTAATTGCAACTTTCTTCTTTGACTGCATATATACACATATTGACATAAATGGAAAAAGCAACATCTATCTGTATCATGATGAAACACTTCACGAAATAAATTGATTTTAGGAAGTTCAAAATCTGTGAGAATTGAAGTTGGTGCAGCTAAAAGCACTAATTCATGTATTTATTTAAAAGCGATTAGTATGTTTGTGATATTTTGTTCGATAGGAGAGCAAAAACAAGCGGGTTGTGGATAGAAAAACTATATTCAAATAGCTCTGGTGCAGATTTAAAGGTACTATCAGCATCCAAATCAGTTGATAAAAACCTTAGATTTCGATTACTAGACAATATTAGTATTCGATTTGCACTTGGTCCAGAATCAAATTTTAGAAAAGATTCATCATTTGAATATGAAACCATATAGGTATAAATAACTAAATTTATAAGCGAAGTTTTACTAGCAGGAATTTGCTCGATTTCGTTTATTGTTCTTCTTTTTATTTTTTTCCCATAAATTTAAAGGAAGAGATATCGGACTGATTGAGCAACTTGGAAAACTGACTCAGAGATAATAATTTGACACGATTTGCAAGTATTTATTGCTGCTATTTTTGATTTTGAAACATTTTTTTAATGTGAATAGATGTTTCATGATTGTGATCACCTGTTTTTTTCACAATTATATCATCGGCAATTATTAATCTCTTTTGACATAAACCAATGTTGTATTCTCTCCAATTTCCAATTTTCATTGGTTTCCCTGCCTTTTTGAAAACTAATATATTTTAATGGCATTACCGCACTCACTTTGATTATGATTTCAAAAATATTTGGTGTTTATTATTATTTAGATTTATTGTTGCTAGGTTCTTTATTCTATCATTTGTAATACGATTAATTATTTACGATCATGTTATTGATTACGTCTCCAGATCGTTTCAGATGGCTCGAATACGCCTTGAATAATAATTCGAATGTTCTCAGACTAACGAACAATTATTGTTAAGACCAGTAAGACAATTTTCATTTGAATTATTATTATTATCACATTTAGAGTCATCACAACTCTCGGAAGATTTTTCACCGTTTGATATCGTTCTAATTGGTTTTGTTATTTTTATTTTTAATCATGATTGTTAGAACAATTTTTCTAAATCTTTTTAAAATATTTAATTTCTAAAAATATTAATTAAAAATAATAATTTCAACCATTTCTTAATAAAGACCCAGAATAATAAAAATGTTATCGAATTGTTCAAAATGAATTTAATTTAAATTTTATTAATTTTATTTATATCTAATTAAATGCTTTTCTATTTTTAAAAAAATATTAAATTTGATTTTAATTGTTAATTTAAAAAATATAAACTTATCAAATTATTATTTTAATTATGATAGAATAGTTGGTGTTGCATCTTTTGTGCTGGGCCCTTGATTTTGTTGTTTTGGATCCATTTTTCAAATAAATTGTTGTTTTTGGCGTGCTAACTCAACCCAACGTCTCATGTTACGATAGAAACGAGCACATTCACTAGCAAAATCCGCGGACATGAAAACTGTAAGATTTGTAAGTATAATTTATAAGATATTTTAATTCTCAACATTTAAATAATTATTGATATTATTAAATATATATATCTATATCCATATCCATATTTATAAGAAACGGTTAAAAATAGAAATACTAAAATATCCTCAAATAAATTCAGTTGTTTAAATAAACAGAAATTTTGTGGGTAATTCAAAAAGTTGTCGATAAATAAATTATTTGGATCCAAG
>MQRK01241122.1:59958-90304 GCA_001938485.1 Girardia tigrina | reverse complement strand
TATATATATATATATATATATATATATATATATATATATATATATATATAGAATATATATAGAATGTATATTTAAATGAAGAAAATAAATAAAAATAAGATTTCATAAGCGAAATTTAAATGCTATTATAATGAAAATCACTTTTTATCATTAAAAAATACATAATTTCGATGTAAATTATGTTTGGAAGATTTTTAATGAGTATTCCTGTCTCATCATAATTATATAATTATTTCATCCAGTTTATAATTTTTCAATTTTTCATTAAAGCTTTCAATAAACACTTCGACAGCATTAATACCCGCAGATTTTGCTTGTCCAAGTAAATTTTTAAAGGAAATGTTTTTACGGTTCACGAATCCATCCATTAGAGGCGGAAAAGTCATCCATTCCAAGATCTTTCGCAATCTTTTGGATATGGTTTTAAATATAGATCCATTCAAAGAGAATTTTCTCTGTCGTAGCTGTTGATTAATGAAAAAGCTTTTTTCATCAATAATTCGGAAATTTTTCATTTTTATATTTTCCGACTCCTCAAATTTTTCCCGAGAATAACAAATATATTCCTTTAGTAAATACTTTGATTATTCATTATTAAGTCTATACATATAGACTCATTCGTGGTATTAAATCTTTATTCTTTACCCAATATTAAATTTTTTGACAATAAAACGTTTATCTTCGATCATCAATTTTCTTTTCATGGAGTTAGTAAATTCAGAATAATACTAAATACATCATTAAAATAAAATATTATAACAGTATTGAAAAATTTAAAATAATATTAAAATAAAACATCTTTTATGGAATAAAAGATAAAATCTTTATGAAATATAAGTGCCTGTGAAATATTAATAATTCAGTACAAAAATTGTAATTATTAAGATGAAGAGTATATCCACGATAAAGAATTGAATAAATACAGTTCGACCTCAGTTTGGGAAAAAGTTATTAAAATCTTCCCCAAAGCAAGGTTGGACTGTAGCAAAACGAATAACGCTATTTTAGAATAAATTATAACTGTAGTGACAAAAAAATTAAATGATATTATTATTTATAAAAAACAGCGCGCAAAACTCGACACAAAAAAACAGAAAAGGAAAGTGACAAAAATTAATTATGGTGAAAAAAAAATTGTTTTATTAGATTATTTTTTTGTACAAATGAAATACAAAAATTCGAAATATCATTCTTTGTTTTAATCGTTGTTGTTCTGTGAATCATGTTAAAGGAAAGCGAACCCAACAACGATATCACCGATACAACTCCGCAGAGAGAAGAGAACAGCTGAGCGAGTCGTATCAGCGGGTCTTCGAGCACTATCATTCCCGATCAACAGAGGTAGTAGCCACCTCTATAAAGAAGAAGCCCATGGTGGAGTGCCCCCGTTATAACATTTCCCCAATAACATTTCACCATTTTCGAGGTTTCCCCAAAAGTGAGGTCGGACTGCATAATAATTATGAGTGGAAAATAATTATATATATAAAAGCCCAATGTTTCATCTGAGTAACGCTCATATTATTTACTTACAATTGTTAGTAGATAATTAAATTAATTTAAATTTTTTGTTGCGAAAATCGTTTTACGGGTTAGGGTTATGGTTAGGCTTAGGGTTAGAGTTCGGGTTAGGGTTTTAAAGAAAATAAAAAAAAATTAAATTTAAAAAAATTTAAAAATTAAATACCTAATTCAAAAGAATAAATAACAAATTATAACTACGATTTTTTAATTAAAACAGAAACTTTCAAAGACGAAATTTAACTCCCCGTCATAAATGCCGTGTCTTTTCCTAGTAATAGAGAATAATAGATATTAAGAACATTTAAACAAGTTTCGTTTGAATGTCTATTACAATCACATTTGGAGTCATTATGACTCTCCGAAAGTCTTTCATCGTTTGTCATCCTTCTAATTAGTTTTCTTAATTCTGGTTTTAATCATGATTATTCGAACAATTTTTCCAAATTATTTTTAAAAATATTTAACCTCTAAAAATTTTAATTAAAAAATAATAAGTTTTACTATTTCTTAATAAATCTTAAAATAATAAAAATGTCATCAAATTATTATTTTAAAGTAATAGATTGCCAATAATTTTTTTCTTGTAATACAGTATCCCAGTTCGTGTTTGTTCATCTTATGGGATCCATATGCAATTACTCTTTCCCTTCCGTATGCATCCTTCCGTGCCAGTACTGCCCCGATTGTATCAAAACTGGCGTCTGTATCCAGTATAAACTCCTTTTCGAAATTTGGATATGCTAGGATCGGTGTTTTTGTCATTTTATCTTTTAATGTCTGAAATGCTTCGTCACATTCCTTTGTCCATGTATATTTTTATCTTTATTTTTTCCACATAACCCTTCCAGTATTTTTAAGTATTTTGCATAATCCTTCAAAAATTTTCTATAATAGTTCGTTAGACCCAAGAAACTTTTCAAATGTTTAATGCATAAAGGATTTTGAAATTTGTCAATTGTTTTAATTTTAGTTTTATCCGTCTCTATGCCATCTTTGCTCACGACATATCCTAAAAATTTTGTCTTTTCTACCATGAATTGACACTTTTCAGGGTTTATCTGCAGGCCTGATTCTTTAATCTTTTGAAATATGTGTTCGACTCGTCTGAAATGTTCTCCTTTGTATTTTGCGAAGATTAGAATATCGTCCCGGTATACAACTGCTTGTTTCCAGTTTAATTCTCCTAACACTCTTGTCATTAGTTCTTGAAATGTCGCTTGGACAGCTGCAATTCCGAATGGCATTCTTTGAAAACAATATTGGCCGTTTTTTGTCGAAATTGCAGTTTTTAATTTTGAATCGTTCTCCAATTCGACTTGATGATATGCACTCCCCAAGTCGATCGTGCTGAAGTATTTCGCTCCATTTAATGTATTTAGCATTTCTTCTACATTTGGCATTGGAAATGCTGGTCTGATTGTGACTTTATTTAATTGTCGAAAATCAACACATACTCGGATATCCTGTTTGTCTTTTTTCCATATGCATACTAACGGGTAATTCCACGGCTACCTTCATTTTCCAATGATATGATTTTCTTCGTAATTCTTGATAATATCATCTAGTTTTTCCTCAAAGTGTTTTGGCTGTCGGTACGGTTTTACCAATATTGGTTCTCCTTGCGTTTCAATTTTATGCTTAGTTAGTGTGGTCTTCCCTATATCCCATTTGTCCACCATAAATATCGTTTTATAATCTATTAGTAATTTCATTAATGGTTCATCTATCTTATCTGGGTATATTTCCCTTATTCTTTTAAGTCTGTCTCCATCAGTTAAAATATCGTGTATTACCAGCACTCCTTCGTTGTATCCTGTTTCTTTCTTTAGTTTTATGCTGAATTTATTTAGGAAATTTATTCTTGCAATCATTTCGGGTTCCAAATCTCTTACCACAAAAAATCCACTGTTTTCTGTATTCTTTCAATCTTAATGTTTAGTTGTACTATACCGTAATTTACTAGTTCCGAATCGTTAGCACAGTGTATACGTCTTTTTGTCTCCTTTATTTTGGTATTTTTCATATTTTTGAGTACGTCTAATTTAATTACATTGACTCGTGCTCCCGTATCCACTAGACATCTTACTTTTTTATTCTTTATTTGAAATTCTATACTAGGTCTCCCTTTCAGTTCTTTGTATTCTATTTTAAATTTCAATATTTTCATTATATCTGTGCTTCTTTCTAACATCTTTTTCTGTGATCAAACTGTCACATTTCTCATTGTGTATTTCGTTTTCACCATCTAATATACACAATTCTTGAGGAATATTCTCAACAGCATCTCACACACAACATATGGCATCATACAAACAATCATTCATATAGTCAAACATACACATACATTCGTTTCTTAGTGAAGTGCGCTGATCACTTCTCCCTGTGACCGTGCCTCCTCGTTTCCCTGTTCGTCTCTGAAATTTTTCTTGTTTGTAATATTTTCTCTTTTTGTTAGACTTCTTCTTTTATTCGATCTTTCCGACATTCTTTCCCACTCGTCATCGGAGTCTTCTAATTCTGCTACTTGGTCTCTTCTATTCGTATATCCCATCCGACCTCTGTACTGTGTGCTTGTGTATTCTTTTCGTTCATTTCTTCTATTTCTTGTATCTTCTCTTCCAGGTTGTTCGCGTTCTCTAAATCTGTTTGGATTTTCATAACATTGTGTTCTTACATGCCCTTCTTTATTACAATGGTTGCATTTAACATTTGGACATTCCCGTCTCACATGTCCTTCTTCATGGCAGGCCTGACATATGATCCTTCTCGCATTAAAATTTCTTCTTGGTCCTTCGATCTGTCTCTCTTTGTATCTTGGTCTCGGTCTTCTTGTTCTATATTCTACTTTCTTCCATTCTTTATTTTCTTTCGTCGTGTACGCTACCACTCTTATATTCCTGTCTTTAAGCTCAAATTTGTAAATTTTCTCCTGGATATTTTTTATATCTTCTGTTTTTGTGGCATTTCTCAGAGACATTTCTCTTCTTACTTCTCTATCTTCGATGGCGTTGGCGTACGCTAGATCTGAAAGTTCCTTTTTCCCTAGTCTTTTCTCAACTAGTTTTTCCACTAGTTTATCAATCTTTTTAAATACTTCTGATGGATTTTTATCCCCGATTCTAATCTCTACAAGCTCCTTCATCATCTCTAAAATATTTTTCTCTTTTGAGAATGCACTTCTCATTCTCGTTTCCCAGCTTCCTCCTTGTGTCTTCTCATATTTGTTTATCGCTTCTGGGGTCATGAATGCTGTAACTAATATTGCTTTTCTTTCTTCCTTAAATTCCAAAATCTTTGAATATCTCTCAAAGCTTATTAGGATATCTTCTAATTTTGCTTCTGACCCATCGAATGTCTCCGGTCCCTTGATAACGGGTGTAACGTGGTCGTGTGTCGCCATATGAAGAACATTTAAACATGTCTTGTTTGAATGTTTATTACAATCACATTTGGAGTCATTATGACTCTCCGAAAGTCTTTCATCGTTTGCCATCCTTCTAATTGGTTTTCTTAATTCTGGTTTTAATCATGATTATTCGAACAATTTTTCCAAATTATTTTTAAAAATATTTAACCCCTAACCCTAACCCTAACCCTAAAAATTTATTAAACTTAATATTAATTGTGAAATTACAAATATGAACTTATCAAATGATTATTTTCATTATGTTCGAATAGTCAATAACTTTAAATTTTAAAAAAAATACCAATTTCTATCTGGGTGGGAGAATCACCATTCTAAATTCAACATACTTCACAATAGATATCACAATAGATATAAACCAAACACCCAATTGAGTAAAAATTATTAAGGGTGAAAAATTATTAAAGCCGTGCGAGAAAGTCAGTAGGCTCTGTATTGCCTATTTTTGGTTTCTACCCGATACAGAGTCTATGACTCACTACCCTGTACGCCAATGCTGGTACTGTAGTCTCTACAATACTCAGTTATCCGTTCAGTCGGGGGAAGCTTAAGGGTGAAAAGATAATAATAAATTAAGATAATAATAATAATAAATTATAATATTAACACGTTGACGGACAGTTGCGTCTATAGCCGTCAAGTTCATATGTAAATTAATATAAATATGTTTCTACTGTCCGTCAACGTGTTAATAATAATAAATTCCGATAATTCGTTATATTTTGTAATAACCATTTCTTAATAATATTGAAATAATAATATGTAATACCAAAAGTATTAAAATAGTATCCATTAATGTTCAAACAAGCCTTTCTTTCACTCTTTTAAAGTATTTAATTAGCTTCCACATAATTTATTAACCATATAAGGTAGAACAATTGTTGAAAATTTGACCTGATGATGGCGGAAAATCCACCGAATTATTTCGCAAGTTACTATCCACGAAAAAAATTTAATTAATTTTAGGATACTTAATTTTTATTTGATCCATTAAATTTTAAATTTGTTATCCATTTAATGAATTGAATGATTGACAGAGCATTGAGAAGTATAAGGTCCAGCTGTTAGACTGTCAAACCATGAACTTCCCAAACATTTATTGGATTCTTAAAAACAATAAATAGAGAATGGATAATAACACGTTAGAAAGGCAGTATAAAAATATTATGTTATTAAACTTGAGCCGATGTAAATATTATAAAAAATATTTGAAATTATTATCATATATTAAATATATTACAATTACACGTGAAGAAATATCGGGATATCAAAGAATAGGTGTTCTAATTAAAGAATTAATGAAAAAAATATTATTAAATAATCTAATATTTCTTCCAGAAAATAATTTTATTAATTCCAATGAGAATACGAAAAATAAAAATCATAATGATGATAATATCGCTGAGGGGACCAGGGTAACCGATCTTGTACAAACGGAAGTTCGTATCCAAGGGGACACTGCCGAGAGAACTCATTCTCAGCATGAACGCAACGAGACTGTCTCCAGGCCTTAGACCGGCTGCGTATATCATGCCACAGATTTTACCGCCACCGGTTTCACCGCCCAACATCGCATTCAATCCAATAAGGATTGTTGGAATAGTGCTAATTTGAATATTCGTCGGACACACGAATCGATTTTCTTTGAGGGCATTTACAACATCGGTACTCAAACCGAAATCCGAAAACATGCATTTCGTCAAGTCCCATGCCGGCAATTTCGAGATTGAATTAATCAAGTATCAATTGTCCCACTTAAGTTTGGGGGTTGTAGGATCTAAATTCAGTCGGCGATTTTTGCATGAAATCATTGGAGGATTTTCTGATTTGAGAAGATGATCGATATTAATGATGCTATTTTCCAGAAAATACTATAGATTGAATATTTTTTCAAAAAGAGCGTAAAATTCAAGGACTAAATTGTCGATTGTGTCATCAGATTTGTCGATAATGCTATCGGACATGGAAAAAGAAACGAATTACTTATTTTTTTAAAAGATAAATTGATTTGTTTTAATTGAAAAAAATTGATATTTGAAAAAATTCAACTGAAATCAATAAATTTATTTTGTTTAATTTTCGAATATAACGCATCAATTAACAATACAAAACATAAAATTAATATATTAAAAGTTTTCAATGATTAAAAATCAGTTTTTAAATTTTAATTGAATTAAAAATTTTTAATGTAAGTCTGGATTTTTTCCGGCTCAAAAATGTCAGGTATCGCAAATCCAGTTAAGACATTTTAAATAAGTATAAAATCAAAAATTAAACTAATTATAACCCAGAAAAACTCTTAATTGGTTGCTACTGCTGATAAGATTTAGTGAACACTACAATCACCAAACCAAAAAAATAGATCAAAAGTCAAAATGATTTGAGGAAAATTTATGATCTTACATTTTGAGCGAGAGCAAGCGTGTTAAAAGACTCACAAAACTTGACTATGAAATTTTGTTAATTGTAGATCCAATTGATGATATTAGTGTTCAACAGTTAAAACAGTATGACGGATAGTAACTTTTATATGTTTTGAAAGATAGTTTGGAATCACCAGGAGAATGGATGTGCCATAAAAAGCGCCTTGCAACAGACGGAAGGCAAAATCGTTAATGAAGGTGAAGTTTAGAACATACAAATGTTTATCAAAACACTTTCCGGAAAAACCATAATTTTGAATGTAAAAGGATAAAATGGATGGTCGAAAATTTCATGATGTTGAAAAAATTTCGAATTAGGTTACATCCTTAGTTACGAGATTAAAAACATGTCAAAAGATTCGGATCTCCAACCTCGATTCCTATATCAAGCCCTGTTAAAGAAATTAACAGAAGTAATGGTAATTAATTATGAAAGATTGATAGAGATAGCAAAGAGAGATATTGGAGTTGAATCACTGGTAGCATGGCTAGAAGAAGTGTTGATATAAACACCAAGAAAAAAAAGCAAAAGAGTTCATTTGTAAATATTTTCAAAAAGGAAATTGTCCGTATGGAGAAAAATGTAAATTTCGACATGAACCAAAGGATTAAAATTAAAAATCAATAAAAGTAACAATAGTGAAAGAAAAGAAGATAAGGAATTCAAATGAGATCCAAGAGTTACAACCACTGTAAAAACTGTCAGGAACATGGCCTCAAAAAACGATATCGAAAAAAAAATCGAAGTACGAAAAAGGCAAAGATGAATCAGAGTAATTGAAAAAGTTTTAAAAAGTTGAGCATTTGCATCAAAAATTGACAGTTTTCTTTGAATCAAAGGATCTAGGATTTTACGATGTTATATTGTTTAATTGTCAAATTATTTTTTAATACTATACGTTATTTTTAATACAAAATTATTGTATTTCATACAAAAACCTTTCCGTTTTCCTCTCCAACTACAAAAAATTGTCAAACTTATTCACCAATATTTTTGAAAAACGTTTTTATAAAACACAAAAGATACGTAATTTTAAAATACATTCTTTATGATAATATATTTCGACCGTTTTACCGTCATCTTCAGATCACTGATTTTTAGTTTTTTTACTGCTTATAAACAGTAGATTTCGCTTACAGAGAAAGTGCCTAAAGAGAACAAAATCGGCCAAAGAGAACTATTCGGTTCAAAAATGGCATTTTTCTAATTTTTCAATGTCAAAGTTCTCAGTAATCGATAATCGGTTAAAGAGAACATTTTCTTTAAAATAGAATTTTCTTTATTTTGGCTTTATTTTTTTTAAATAAAGTTTTTTTGAGATAGTAAACATAATGTAATTATTTTTTGCTTTAAAAAGGTAATTGCTTAAATTGTAATCTGATTTTAAAGATAATTTAATTAATTGAAAATATTATTTTTCTTAAAAGTTTTAGGCCATAAACAAATCAAAGTCCAGAACGATTCTTGCATTCAAACAGATATTTGAAATCACAACACTTTTTGAGCAAGGAGAACGTCAAGCATCATTGGCCAGAAAATATAAAATATCTTTTTCAGCAATATCAAACATTTATCGCTAGAAAAGAGAAGAAATACTTGAGGCCTACTGGTATTTGCTGCAACTATCTAAAAAGATTCAAAGCGTTGTAAATCTCGCTATTTCTGGGGTAGCTGGTGATGTAAATAATGATTTTGTGGTATCGTGATTTACAAACGAATGGCCGGAAATTAAGGAAGGTAACAAGGATATTTTTAATGCAGATGAAACTGGATTATTTTACAACCCTTTGTCAAATAAAACAATTAAAGTTAAAGGGGAAAAGTCCGTTATCTAACGATAGGCTAACTTTGTTATTTTTTGCAAGTATGAAAGGTGAAAAATCGACTCCATTAATAAATGGAAAATCAAAAAAACCCTGAAACAATACGAATACTATTTTAAAATATAAATGATGATAATATATTTGGTTGTCAAGTATGAAATTTGTAAAAGTAAACTCAAAGTTTATTGATAATTTATCAATACAAATATTTATATCATTCAAAGTATGCACCCATATTATCGATACACATTTTTCCATTGGAGCGGCAGTTTGTTGAAGCAATTTGAATAAAAATTTGGTGCGCGAGAGTTTATAAATTCCTGGAAGGCGATTTTTACGGCATCTTCGGAATTGAATTTCCTTTCTATAAAAAATTTTTTCAAATTGAGGAAGAAATGGTTGTCAGTTGGGGCTAGGTCTGTTGAGTATAGAGAATGATGCAGTAGTTCCAGCTCAATATTTTTTACTTTCTAACAACAAACGTTAGCGATAAATTATGAGCACTTTGTGTTGAATCCGACTTTAAGGTTACCTTCAGTTTTTCATTGTCTATCTACGTTCCTGGGCGACCCCTAAATTCATTATTGAGGTTGAAATTACCTTTCACGAATTTCCTGAACGAATTTTAAACTGTCTGTTGCATAGTAGTATTTTCTCGGAATACACTATTGATGTTTCACATTATTAAAATACCGATTATTAAAACAAGTTATCAGTAATTTTAATTGATGTGTTTAAAAGCTAAGATAAGTAGCAATAAAACAAAATGTTAAGTCATTGTCAAATTGTAATTATTTGAATCTATTGTAATCGTGCCTACAAATTTCATACCTGAAAACCTAATATTTCGACGGTTTCACCATCATCTTCAGATCACTGATTACTAGCATTTTTACTACTTACAAATGTGCAATTGAAAATTTACATTAAACATTCCTCATACATCTGAACTGAACTTTGTCTTTATATTGGCTTAATATTTTAACTTAATACATGATTAAGACATAAACGTAAGCAGTAACATTTAATTGAAGTTAAAAAGCAAAAAATAATTACATTTAAGTAAAAAAAGTAAATATGAAATTATCTTATAAAAATTTTTATTTTTTATATTTTAATAGTTTTGTATTTTATAGTTATATTTATCTTGTATAAAAACTTCTAAATTTGAAATGAAAAAATTATATTTTTTGTAAATAGTTAAAAAATTATGCTAATGATTTGAAAGATTATACAAATGACTTGGAAATTGTATATATACAATCATAAACAATCAAAGCGATAAAATGAAACAGTGATTTTCATTCAAAAGATAAAGTCGTTCTGATTTCGAATGGAGTCAGAATGAGGAATATGAATATTTATAATATTGATATAATTAATAATAAAATTTTATTTCCGAAAATTATTCTTTCCTAAAATAATGATAAATCATTTCAAAAACCCTGGCAAAGAAAAAAATAGGAAAATAACTTTTAGTCTTAGTGGAGAGTAAAACGGAAGAGTCTCCGAAAAACAAAAAAAAATAATAACTTTCACTAAACAAATCGTTGTGATGACATTGTAGAACATATGGAAATAATCACCAATGCTCGGCAGATTGAGAGGAAAATATTTGTCAGAATGAAAGTGGATCTTAGTTAAAATCGTCAAGTCAAATAAACAAAAATTAAATATGGAAGAACCATAGCTATCGGTCTGCCGAAATCCAAAATCACATTTTCCAGAGTCAATATCGTCCATATTTTGTAATTGAAGTCAGAACTCATTTCGAATTTCGCTGAGGAAATTTGAAACGGTGCAAAGGTCAATTGATATGGTAATATTTAAACAAATCGATTTTAATTATTTTGTTGTTTACCGTTTATTTAATTTTTATTCATTTCAACATTCAAATATTTCTTTCAGAACTAAATTGCGAATTGTAAAAATTTTAATCAATGATAATAATCATCATCTATCGATTTAAATCAATTGTTTGGAAATATCCACATTTTATAAATAAATTTATTGTTCATATATCAGCCCTAGAGTTGGGAGAGCATCTCTTGTATATTTATATAATTTTTTATCAACAAATTACTTCATACTACAATAAGAAATTGGGTAAATATATTGTACTAAAAAATAGGCATATTTATTGATTGATCACAAAATTAGTCATTGTAGCTGTCATGCTTAGTCACATAATCTCATTTAAATGACTTGAACTAGTTTTATAAATTAATATTGTATTGTTTAGAAGACAAGAAAATATGTAAATGTTCAATGTTAAAATTAATTTTAATCCTTTAGTTGAATCGATAAATTCAGAATTTAAACTCTATCGAGAATGCAAATTATAAAATATTATAAATAATTAAATGTTGTATATACAGATTTTAAGAGAGTTTTTACTAATCAAATAAAACTAATAAAATAATTGAGTTAGAAAAGAACAATGAATATATATATATATATATATATATATAATATGTAATGTTGGTGTTGGCAGTGTGTATGCAGTTGCGGTATAGTAGCTTTGGTTTGGGGTGTTTGGGTGGTGGGAAAATTTGTAATTTTTTCTAATCTCGGTTATTTTTGAAATTCAAAGAAACTATCAATTCATTCAAGTCTCTGTCATTCTCGATATTATCGCTGTGATTTCCTCTATTGCCAATATTGTTGAGTGTTTAATGTGTTTTATTAAATAACTAAGAAAAATTATCTTTTCTTTATAAAATATATTTATTATGTACAATTTTGTGTTACAATTTAAAAGTGAAAAGGAAGTATTTTATTTAGCCCCTGTCCGATTTTATATTTGTAGACCGAGAGCCTTTAGCGACAACTCGGGTTGATTAAATATTTGATAAATAAATAAATTTTGACACACACTTTACAGCGTGTTTTTATATAAAAATATAATGATTTTAAATAATTATTTTTAATAATTACTTTTTTCTTTCTTTTCTTTTTTCTCGTCTAAATCTCAATTGGTGCACTATTTCAGTGTGATTAGCGAGATATTTTATTATTCTGAGTTCTTCTCGATTCAACTCTTTTGCTTGAACTTTTTCAATTCAACTTCTGTGTATTTCACTCTGAGTTGCTCTTAAATATACTTTCTTTACCACTGATTTATGCGACGTTTGAGACGTCGTCTAGACCGGTTAAAATTTCAAAATAAGCGTGACTTGAACTCTTTCTAAACTTGTACTACTAAACTTAATTAATAATGATCTTTTTATATAATTTTTTCTAAGTACTTTCTTTTTTAAATTAATTGTATTTACTATCCTTATTCTTTGTTTATCATCTCCTCTTAATCAATCCAAATTTACTTTTCTTTTATTTATTTAAACTTTTTATTTTCTTTATTTATTTATATAAAAATATAATTTTATCTTTTTTATCATAAATATTGCATCTATGAAAAATATAATTGTTTACTAATATTTATTAATTTAAACAAATACATAACGCGTTATAAATTTTAAGATATTACATCAACAATATCAAACGTAGAATCGGATAGATCTAATCTTTTTAGCAATACCGATAACCGACTGCCTATAGATAAATGAAATAACTTGAATTTATCACCAACAAATTCAATCAAATTATCGAATTCGAATTTATTCAAATTAATCGATTTATATTTCGTTAATTTCTTTTCCCTCAAGTCAACGAAAATTATTTTATAGATTTTATCATTGGAAATATCGGGTTTAATTTGCGTTTGGGCTTGTTCGTAAAATACTAAGGATGGGAAAAAAACGAAAAAAACGTCTTTTATAAAAAAACAAGCACTTTTTTATAGACTTTAAAAATATTTTTAAAATACAACCATATTTTGTTTTAAAAAGTCAATTTTTGTTTTAAATATTTTAATTTTAGACAAGCAAATAAAATACATTGAAGTACTTGTACTATTATTTTAATTAATTTTTAAATGATGTTTTTAGGTTTTTTATGACTCGCAACAAATCCTTATCTGTTTTGTCAAGTTTTGTAGTACAATCAGATAATAAAGAGAAAAAAACTACGACGTACAGATGCAAAAATTGCAATAAGTGCCTCACTTCGTCTAGCACCACTAGACTTAAAGAACATGTGAACAATTGCCATTTGAGTATCTGCCTTTCAATTGACGTTGTTGAAAATAATGAAAACAATGCCACACGGTCATTGGATTCATTATCTCAGGCACAATTGCCTTTAGAATTCATTCAAGAAGGCACTTCTACTATATCGTCTCAAAGCTGTCAGAAATCAAAGTTATCACCTTTTCATACATCCTCTAGTGATAATTTGATTACAAAATCTAATCTTTCGTCGTCGTCAATTCTCAAATTTTTTGATTTAATGAGAAGTCAAAGACAGCTTTGGCAATGTGGATCTATTCCGATAATTTGCCTTTCGCTTTAGTGGAAAGTTGAGACTTTATAAACTGGATATAAACCTTACGACCGTCTTTCAAAAATTACATTCCGACGAGAAATGATCTGTCCACATCACTTCTGAACACCTGTTATGAGAATGTAAAGCAGCAAGTGGACACATTTCAAATTGCGAAAATATGACTCTAATCACCGATGGATGGAGCAATATTAAAGGTAACTCTATCGTGAACTTTGTTTTAGCTACACCTAAGCCTTTTTTCCTGAAAGCAATCAATGGAACTGGTGATTCTCATATACATAAATAATCGTTTAATTTTTTTGATACAGTCTTAGTTAAAGTGCAATTTACACTTTTTCAGGTGATTTTATTGGTGCAAATTATGTGAAATCATTGAGAATGAACCATCAAAAAATCTGGCTGTAGTCACTGACAACGCTGCCAATATGAAAGCAGCCTGGAAATTTGTTGAAACACGTTTTCCACACGTGTTATGAGTTGGTTGCGCATCTCATGGCATTCATTTACTTGAGAAATATTTCCTAAATTTGCCACTTTTTCAAACCCTTTTCAAAAAATGTGATCGTGTAGTGTCCTACTTTTCCAACCATCACATTCCAAAAAGTGACTTAGAAGACCAACAGCAAAGACGTCTTGGTAAAATCATCGCTCTTTACAAGTATACTGAGACAAGATGGGGGAGTATCCATGAAATGATCAAGTCTGTTTTGGATTCCAAAGATGAATTTTTTGGAGTAGCAGGTATGACAATCTTTTTACGTATATAGTGCTACTGGACTACTTTTTTTACACTTACTTTATAGGCTCTATTCAAGACAACAAAATTCGAAATATCTTGCTTGATGCAGACGACAACAGGTCTTCTTTTTGGAACGGCCTTCAGTTTATGAAATCTTTCTATGAACCTTTTATCTTTGCATTATCAAAATTTGAACCTTCTCAAGCACAAATTTATCCTGAACTTGGACGATTACAAGAATATTTGTGTCAAAAATGTCATGAGAGGAATGACAATGATTTTCACAACAGTGTTCAAGAACAATTTGAAAAGCGTCGAAGTTTCTTAACTAATGAAATAATGCTCTTGGGTACACAAGTTTTTGCAATTTATTAATAAAAATAATTGTTTCTTATTTATGTCATTCACATTTCCTTCTAGCTCATGTTTTGGATCCTAGTTGGAGAGGCAATCAACTCGTAGATCATGAGTTCATACGCCTCAGAAAATTTCTGCAGGAAAAGATGCCAAAAGAATTTAATGTAATATGGTCGAAAATGCTGACATACAAAGCACAGACAGGTGTATTTTCTACGCCTGAAATTTGGGAAGATGCTACACTTATTGATTCTGTGACATAGTAGAAAACCTATGACCGTAGATCTCAAAAATTACAATAATTGTACCTGACTGTTTTAAATATACCCACAATTTCAGCAGCCAGTGAACGTTGCTGGTCTGCAATGGGCAACGTACATACTTCGAGTCGAAACAAACTCACGGATGAACGTGTGGAAAAATTGACTTACGTTTATTTTAACCATCGTATGATCTCTTAATCTGTAGTTATAATATAAAATCTGGAAACTTTTTATTTATATATTTTATGGGTATGGACTAAATAGTATGGTGCTATTTTCTGAAAAAAAAGATAAAAAACGAAAAAACCAAAGGCTGTTTTTTTGTTTGTTTTTTAAATGAAAAAAAAACGGTTTTTTTACATCCTTATAAAATACATAACGCATAGGGGGAGGGGAGGTCTAAAATTTTGTTACGTCACAAAAAATGATTATTATTGATATTTTTTCAAAAACAATTGATGATAAATAAATAGAATATTGTAGTTTGTATATTTTTTGTTTAAGTGATTTGTGACGTGACACCTAGGAGGGGTCTTATGAAAGTGTGACACTGTGACAAATGGGGAGGGAGTCTAAAAATCTAAATTTTCGCGTTATGTATTTTACGAATGAGCCCTTTCATGATTTAATTTATTATTGTCGGTTGATTCAATTAATTGTGTTTAAATTCAATTCCACAATGTAAATATTTTGCAAACATTGACTCGTAATATTTTTTAACAAAACAATTTAGGCGACTAAATCATATAATTGATATTCAAAAATCGTCATATAATATTTTTGCAAATCATAATTTAATTCAATTTAATTTATTGACTTTTTGAAAAGGAGAGAATGGAAACTTTTGAATTATAAATAAATTTTTATTTATATTTCTATTTACGTTCTGAAACATTCTCTGTCTTGACCCATCTCTACGGTTTACTAATCTTAATCTCTTTCTTTTATTTTTCTTTATTCTAATTCAAATTATTCAGGACAGTTTTTTTGATTTCTAACAAGCATAGATTTTTCAGTGGTCTCAAATATTCTTTCCATTCTCTATTAGTGACGGTTACTCATGTTTTTTATCTTCTCTAAGAAAAAACTTATACTTTGGCAAGTTTTCAGTCCCGATTACGATGAACCGACATTAACGGAATCGTAATATTTCTATTGATGTCTCTGAAAGTGTTGATAATTTCAGCTTTTAATTATAATTCATTTGCATCAGTCGACGAACGTCTGTAATACAGAAAATGAAATTATTTAATATCAATTGATGAAGTAAGAAATGAACACGCATTTGAAATAATTAAATTGAACAATTTGTACGTTTGTACAACTTTATATTAGTTCATACCAGAAAGAATGAGACTTTTGAAATGTCAATTTCATTTTTAACGAGCAATGTAAAAAAACAACCCTGTGTAATACATTCATCCATAATCACCATTCTTCTTTATAACATTAGAGAGGCATTGTATCAGTTTTTCCATCTCAGATGACCATCGATCAGCAGAAATAAAATATAATAATATTTTTTATATTATTGATAATATGATATCAAATTAATAAATATTATGAAACACATGATATTAATAAATGACGGACCCATAAATATTGAACCGAGACTACAGCCCATAAATTTAGAGGGTAAAATTGAGGAAGCCTTAAGAATTCATTGATAGACTAATGAAATAATTCGGAAATCTTACTCTCAGTGGAACATACCAATGGTTTGTGTCTGGAAAAAAGAAAAGAAAGACATTAGATTATGTCTAGATTTCAGGCATCTTAAAAGGATAACGGAAAGACTTGCATTTACAATGCCTTTAATAGGAGAAAAGTTGGGCATTCTAGTGATCACGGTATTTTACTGCCCCTGATTTTGGTAATATTTATCATCAAGGGTAACTAATACGGGGTGGAGAAGAGAGATAACATTAACACTCATTTTCTTCATTTTATGTACAGTCTCTTGTAGTTAAGAGTAGTTATCAATCATTTAATAGTAAGTGCACAATAATATTCTTAGAGTTATATTTATTATTTTATAATTTCTCAAATAGAATAATCATTTTTTTTATATTCTTAATTACGAATTAATAGGTTTCTTTTGATAGATTACTTGTTGGCCTATATTTTTACAAAAACATATTAATACAGTTTGTTCTTAAAATAATTATAAGAAATTAATAAATTCTTTTGCTATTTTTAATTTCTTTAAACATACATTTACTGCTGTTTCTTTAATTTAATTTGGTAGAATTTTTGTATGATCCTAATTAGCAATTTGATAATCCAAGACCACATAGATAGGGAAAAACGTAGCAAATTATCTTTACAGAATATGGTATAAGAGTTATTTTATCTTATATAATAGAAAATATGGGAAATATTCTGAAAATCTATGATTTATAGAAAAGACTTGTCATTGAAAACAAATGCAAATCGAAAACTGGTAAAAACCTTTAAAGAATAACTAAAAGTTTGTAACCTATACTGTCTTGGAAAAAAGTTATGTGCTTTTCCATTTTTTTCATTTTTCTTGATACATCTGTCATCATCATATGTAAAAACTTTTATTAGGTAAAATTATACATACAATATTTACACTTTCAGTAATTGACTAACTGTGTAAAAAAGGATGCATCCACATTAAAATATTTATAAAAATTAGAGCCGGTGTGATTTAAATTTTCCAATCTTGATGTTAGAACGAATACTTTATTAGCAAAATGTTTGACAAACGATGTTTGAATTTTAATATAATATATTGTACATTAGTTAAAAAATGAAAATGTATTAAATTAATGAAAAATAAAATCTATAGAAAGATGTATCATAAAATGAAAGGATATAATCTTATAATATTCACCATGAAGCGTAAAAATTATGAAAATTGTTTTTTGCAAAATGCACAACAAAAATGATAAAATAAACTGCTTCGACATCTGTACTTCGACTGCTTGGCACAGGCCGGGGTCAGGTCTTTGCAACCTGAAATAAATAATATTTTAATCGCATTTACTCCTACATTGTAATAATAATAATTAATAATAATATTTGTTAACAATATTTCGATGAATTGCGTTCTGGAGGATGGTTTGCGTTCGGCCATTCACATAATGATACGCCCCCTTCGGAGACAATAATCATTGAACCAGAGTTTCGTGCCATATTCAATCTGATTTAAATGGTATACGTATGAGACAGTATGATTTTATCGGTACTCTCAAGAAAACAATACTTCTCTATTTACGACACAAAATTAAATTTAAATATTTAAAACTTAAATTATGTTACTTTAAAATACAAATCAGAATACCAATCAGTCTTAAAGTTAGGATAGACATGATGCGAATCAACAAACATCATTCAAAGCATTAGGCATCAAACATTCCAAAACATTCTTAACAATAGTATTGTAATTAATAATGATTGTCTTTGAAGTTTCTGAGATGTTAAAGAAAGAAGTGTTGAGCCCATAATTCGACCATTTTGATTCTGACATTTCGAATATGATATAATCAGTTTAATTTATGACTTTCAATCAAATTTAACTAAGATACAAAAAATCTATTGATATATTTCATAATAAAGATTTATTTTTTGATGATAATAAAGATTCCCAATTCAAAATAATAATTCACTCAAATTTTAACATAAATAATTAGAAGTTCCAAACAAGGGTCAGAATAAAATTTTACAAAATCAAAGATCTTTTTAAAAATGGAAGATTGATATTTTAAATATTTTAAAATGTCTGATTGTTTAATCAATTATCAAAATTTAAACAACCAATTTTAAAATTAAGTTAATATTTCATAAATAATATTTTAATAATAATTTTCTTAAAATAAAAAGAATTTATTTTTAATTTAAAGTATAAATTAAAATTTTTAATAATTAAAATGTAATTTAAATTTGTTCGAATAATAAGACGTTAAAGAATATTATTAAAAATTATCAATCAAGAACGATGACGAGCTACGCAAGTTTTACGGAGAATTGTTCTAGTGGCAATTCAAATTTTGATACAAATAAATGTTGCGAAAACTCAATTAATGTTCTTAATATTTCATAATCAAGATTTATTTTTTGATGAGGATAAAGACTTACAATTCGAAATAATAATTTACTCAAATTTTAACATAAATAATTAGAAATTTCAAACAAGGGTCAGAATAAAATGTTACAAAGTCAAGGATCTTTATACAAAAAATTTGTCGTCACTAATTTATTCGTTCAACAAAATTTAAATGATTTATAATCTTCGAAAATATTAATGAAAACAATTCATTCATGATTATAAAGAACACCAACATGAGTTTTCGAACTTTTATTTTCATTACAATCAGAAATGTCTTTTTGACAACTCTCAGCAAAACTTTCGTAATTCGACATCGTTCTAAATTGATAACTTTTAGTTAATGTTTGTTAATAAACAATTATTCGAACAAATTTTTCATTATTTTCAGATTTTATTTTTAAAGTTCAAATTTTGTAATTTTAGTAATAATTTTATTTACATATTAATTTTATTTAAAAAATTATTTTATGGAAAGAAAGAACATTTATTTAATTCAAAACTTAGTTAAAACTATTTACTTTATTTAAATTTTAATATGAAAATTTGAAACGATTTAATATTTTTAAAATTTTTGAATATCTTATGTTGTACTTTAAAATGCAAATTATACTCGAATAATTATTTATCGTGAACATCCAAAATATCAATTTTCCATCTGGGTGGGAGAAACACATTTCCAAATACTAAACTCAACATACAAAATTCAACAAACCAATTTCAGCATACCAAATTTAAAATATTCTTCACAATGATAAATAAAGGATTCGACCAAATAAACAATTAAATTCAAAAATAATTTGTTAAAGATTCAAATTTCAATAGACAATTTCAGCTCTCAAATAAATCGAAATAATTTATCGATCAAACAATATTTCGTCAAAACTCAGTTTCAATTAATACGTTTAAATTCGAAAATAATTCGCGTCAAAATTCGAACGTAATTTAGTAAAGAAAATTAATCGATAATGAATTCGTGTCAATCGTTTCTCGATAATTTTATTTTGATAATTAAAATTTGACAATTTACTAGCGGGTAAATAAAATTATATTATAAAAAAATTATATTATTATAAAATTATCAATCACGTACATCAAATTCTCAATTTAATTTTACAAAAATCTATTGTTTTCAAGGTCATCCAATTTTACCAATCTGGTTTAATAAAACAAATTTCCCTCATCATAACTTTTTAATTATTTATAAGCAAAATAAAACGACACAAATAATTCAATGATTTTATCATTACGACTTCTAAGTCGATTAATTACGATTTGAGAACCAATTTATCAGATGAATAACGATTCTTGTCTTTCAAATTCTTGAGATGGATTTAAAATCAAATTAACTTTCATCAAGAAACTTTTGAAAAACGTATTCTTTCTATATAAATAAGCATAAATATTGAAGTTAACAATCACCAAATATAAATTATTTCAAATTTCGGAACAATGATAAATATAAAGTATTTGTAACAGACTTTAAGTTATTATTATAAATAAAATTTGCCAAAATATAAATTTATCTAAAATTAAATTAAAATTTCTTTATTTTATCTATCCTGTAATTGTCTATTTCCTTCGTTGAGTGAACTTTATATTATGATGACATTGTTGAAGTTAATATCGGTTACTACAATGTACGCATTTTAAACTAGAATTGTATTTATTCATAAATTATATTGTAAAAAGTGAGTTAATTGATCACATAACCAAAACAGATCAATCAGCTCATCTTATAACACAGGCTGTGAAGATAATTAATTTTTTATATTGGTATTTATATTAAATAATCATATTTCATATTTATATTATAAATTATATAAGGATCCATATTAATTTTATGAAATTCCTAATTTGTTTAAATAATTAGAATTGATCAATTTTTTGAATTGGAATAAATTTTGATATCAAGCTTTTGTTTTACTAGAAAATGAAAATTCTTACACATGCAAATATCAACATCATAATGATAAACTGTAATAGATTTAAATATTTCTAGTCTTCAATTTCTTTGAGAATCGCCACAATGAAAGAGAATTCTAGTGGGAGGGTATTACGTCTATATTTATATTATTAACATTTGACAATAAATTTTGAACTATGTAACACAGATTTTAATGTAAGAATGAAGAATTTAATTAATATAGAAATCCTTTTCTAATATGAAATTAGTACAACATAATAATGATGGTAATTGCAATTAACATAGTTTATAACTCCACCGAATATGTTTAATGTAGTTATTTGATTTATTATTAGTTTCACCAAACGAAAGTCAAAAAAAACTAAATGTCAGGTTTTAACATTGACTTTGGAAAAAAGATATATCAAAGATAAACAAATCAATTTAGGAATCTTTCGGAGATTGATGGAGGATGTTATTTGTTGAATACGCCGAAAAAAGGAATTCATCACACCAAATTTACAGATTTATTAAAAATTAATTCAATTAAACCTTTCACTAAATAAATTCTAATTTAATAAATAATAATATTTTTAACAAGGGTGAAAAATATTGTTTTATTAAATTTTAATTGAAAAAATCGGACAGAAATATAATTATAGATATAATGGATTATATCGAATTGACCTTATAAATCATATATAACATATCATTAATTAATATTTATATATAATATTAAAATTGAAAATTATATTTTCATCTATCATACGAATCATATTTACTTTTAAGTGTCCTTTTAAAAACTAAAATACCACACCGATTTTCTGCAGCTTCTTGATGGGAAATCTAAATTTGTACGGTTGTTAGCCAATATCCATTGAAGGATACCAAGCCATTCACGATCATCGTAAATGTCAAGTGACGTTGGAAGATATTTGTAAATTAAGTCGTATTTTGATTAAATTCTTCTTCTACAAAACAGAAATACGAGACATTTTGAAATGTTTGATTTGTGCTGTTTTATTATTTAGGTTATATAAAAATATCGGTCATTAATATTTCCTAAAAAATTAAGTAATTAAATTGAATTAAAAGAAAATAAATTTGATTTTAATTTTAAATTAAATTTATTTTATTAGATGATAAAAATAATGCTGTTATGCCACCAACACCAGTGATCACAAGATGGAATTCTTGGTTTGAGGCTGTGCTGTATCATGCTAATTATCTGGACAATTATATTTCTTTACCTTGCTACTGAAATTGAACATAGAGGAGCTAAAGTTCAGTTAAAGAAACTATCAACGTTGCTACATAATACTGAAAAGCTTAAGGAGCTCAGAGCTGAACTTGATTTTGTATCTATTCACTGTCAGCCAATTTGGAACACTTAGACCTCCTTTGAGACAATCATTCCTGGCTATCGATGTATACACAAAGTGTTTGACTTATGATATAATGGATTATATCGATAGCAACCAACAGGTGCGATTTTTTTGTTGCTTGTCGCTGTATGCCGCGGATTTTATTACTTCTTGACGCGATAAATCGTGGGCTCTAATGATAACTACTCTACGATTTACAATTTTGAAATGAAATCAATAAAAGAAAATAAACAAACAATGTAATCAGACTGAAAAAACTACCTAATTATAACTTTTTTGAGTACTTTATTTAATTATTAGATTTTATTTTTTATTAATTTTTTAAATTTCTTTCTTTTTAATTATTTAATTTAATTATACCTAAATTTCTGAAGTGGTAAAATGTTCCGTCAATCTTAATTTACCGCTCCACAGGGTTATTGTAGAGGAGCATAAGTTAAATAAAATTAAATATAATTTAATTTAATTTATGCTCTTCTACAATAACCATGTGGAGCGGTTTATTAAGATTGACGGAACATTTTACCACTTCAGAAATTTAGGTATAATTAAATTAAATAATTAAAAAGAAAGAAATTTAAAAAATAAATAAAAAATAAAATCTAATAATTAAATAAAGTACTCAAAAAAGTTATAATTAGGTAGTTTTTTCAGTCTGATTGCATTGTTTTGTTTATTTTCTTTTCGTGCCAAGAAATAATAAAATCCGCGGCATACAGCGGCAAGCAACGAAAAAATCACAGCTGTTGGTTGCTATCGATATAATCCATTATATCAAAAGTCAAACACTGTTGTACACATCGATAGCCAGGAATGATTGTGTCTCAAAGGAGGTCAAAGTGTTCCTAATTCCATTTTTTATTAAATATTTTTTGTTTGTGATCCCCTCCGTTTGCATTAATTTCGTAGTCATTAATTCTGTTTTCTAAATTTTTTAACTGAGTGTTGAATTTTTCGAATTGTTTGTTTATCTCTGTTAAAATATTTTGGTTCTCGTTGATCTCATTTTTGTTTTTGTTATGAATGTGGTTGACCTCCAGGTTTGTCTCTGCATAAATTCGGTCTGCGAGTGCTGCTAACTCTTCTCCAGAGTCTGCTGTTGCTATTTGAATTCTAATGTTGTCTGGTAACGATCTTAAAAAGAATGTTTTCGTGAATTCTGAATTTTCCTCCATTTGATTGAGTTTTTGTTTTAGGCTTCTGTAAATTTCTGAGAGTCTTCGGTCGCCTAAATATCTATCTTCAATACAACTATTTAGGATGTTCCTGTTGATATTTGTAAATTTTTCATTTAGCGTCTTTCTTAGTAGGTCGAGTGGATTCTTTGACTTTTTTAGTTTCTCGATTTCGTTATTTATTTGTTTAATTATTTTTGCTGGCAACTTCATAATGATGGCACAGCTGATTTCATGCTCTTCGTGGACGTTCTCGAGGTGTGCTAAATTGACTGCTGTGTTGAACCATGTCATGGGGGTGTTGTTGTCGTCGTTGAAATAATCTGGTATGTGTATAGTCTTATTGGTTCTTTGTGTGTAGGTGTTTTCGTATGTTGAATTGTTATTTGTATCATTGTAGTTGTTGTATTTGTTTTGTGGTTTTGGTGTATCTTGATTGTTTGATTTATATGGGCTTGGTTTTGTGTTTGCTGTATTTGTTTTTTTGTATTTTCTTGATCTGAGCATTGTTATTGTATATTTTGTGTTGTGTTGTGAAATTTGTTGCTTGTTGTGAGGTTTAATGTATTAATTTATTTAACGTTTACTTTATTTCTGACACCAGTTGTAATATAAAAACAACGAATTCAATTAACCAACTGTTAACTTGTAAGTTAGCCGTTTCTTATATCACAAAAAATACTTAGATTATAATAAAACTAAGCTAATCAAATAATATATTTGATGAGCCTAGTTGATTATAAATGTAAAAAAGAAATATCTTGTCGTTTCAACACTTGTAATAACAATGATAAAGATGAACAGATTAACTAACAACAGATACCGTCAGTTTTATGATGATTTATGGATCTATCAAACACAGGTATTGTCGATGAAACGTAGTCTTTTTGGATTTGGCAGAAACAGATAATTTCGTAATTTTAGGAATTGATATTAATTGTCAAAATAATTGTTGATTGTCCGGCTAACCAACTATTCTTTTTTCTTTTGGATTTGGCAAAATCGGCTACTCTCAGTTATATGACGGATTTTTTTGTCTTTTTTTTGGATTTTACAGTAACAGAATATCAAATGCATTAATAAACTTGACTAAAATTTTAATATTGATTTATTAAATCAATATTACTATGCCTTTTCAAATTTTATTTTTATTGGAACTTTACATTAATTTAGGCTTCTCCAAATTCGACAATTCTACTGGACTCTTCCGTTTGTAGTATGAGATACACCGAAAGAAAAGTATGTAGGTTCTTTAATACTCTTGTGGTTGAATACAATGCTAAAAGAAAACCTGATATAAAAAAATAAAAAATCACTAAAGTATACACACTCCTCGCCTTAATGATAAAAAAATGCTAAAAATAATAAAATAACAAACAAAAAAATCACATGCAATAAAGAAAATAAAAAATACATACAAAAGAAATTAAAGGACAGGAATAAAGTAATGGATAAATTAAATTATATTAAATTAAATTATATTTAACTTTATTTAACTTATGCTCCTCTACAGTTATGTATTCAGATGTGTTTTTTGTAATCAAATCCGTCTTTTTTACACTCAATTTCGTCCTTGAAAAACATAAAATTTTACAGCAAATGCACCTGATTCTGATAAAATTTTTTATTTTGATTAATCAGGCTTTAATTATCTTTTAATACGAAGAAAATCATGGTCGAAAATCAACACTTCTGCTCGAGTTGTTGATTCCGACTAATATATACAGGAAAATAAACTTTAATTGCGGCAATGAATGTTCGGGTCATCTTTTATACCAAAATATCCTCTAAAAGTGTTACATCAAACGTTTTTAAAGACTTCAAGAGCTACACTAAAACTATCACAGGGAAACATTCAGCGTATTTAGATTGTTTTAGATAATAATCCATAAAACCGAAGAAATTGTTAATATTTTTGTTGGTACTGGACATTTGTTGATTTTCTGCCTCCTTATTTGCCTTTGATGGATCCAATAGAAGAAGCTTTTTCAAACTTTATGATTTATGCGAGAAATTTACTCGCAGACGCCGAATATCCAGGAATCTTGATTAATATTATAAACGATTCTGTTGGAATTGTAACAAGTCTCGACTGTACAGGATTTTATAACAAATGTGTAGAAAATTACCATCTGCTGCTGCAGCTGAGAAGTATCTTTAAATAAATATTTATTTAGCAAATATTTTTTAAAGTTTTATATAAGTTTATTTAATGGTTTATTATTCATTTGTTGATTTTTTATGGACGAAATTGAATGCGAAAAAGAGAAATTTGAATGCAAAACCTTGTGTTTTTTTATTTTTTTATAAGTAGAGTAAAAGTGTAAATTAAATGCAGTTTATCGAAGAAAAAATTTATTTTATTTTTCTACATAGTCTCCATTGGGAAGCTGTATATTTTGCAGTTCAGTGTATTACGATTATTTGGAAAATATTATACACAGAAGAATGTAAGGATCACTTCGAGGGATAAGGTGGTTTAAACTGATTATCTAAGAAAAAGAATTTTAAATTGTCGAAATTAGCTAATATATACGAATATATGTTTAACATATTGGTACCACTTTTTCGAGTTACATTTGATTTTAAATTTAATAATATAATTATAATGAAGTTTATCATACATTTTAATAATAACAATGATAATAATATTAATATGGACTGATTTAGTCTCAAAGATTGAATTTTTCTAAATAATGATTACAAAAACCAAGTTAATTTTTACAGGTAATTGTTATAATTAGATTTTTAATATATATTATATATATTATCTTCGATTCGGATTATCAAACAAGAACTGTTATGCTTAGCCGAATTAAATAAATAATAGTTTTTTATATTTATTTACATTAAGCCATAGGATTTTGGACTTTGGAAAAAACCCTTTGATCATATTTATTTATCCATATTCCGATACATAAATAGTCAATTAATTTCCGCTGACTCAGTGACAGGACTCTCCGAATAACAAGATTTATCTTTATGAATCTTTGTTTCTGGAAAAATTATTTTCAAAATATAAATAATAATATTTCAACATA
Source organism: Girardia tigrina (assembly GCA_001938485.1). Classification (NCBI taxonomy): domain Eukaryota; kingdom Metazoa; phylum Platyhelminthes; order Tricladida; family Dugesiidae; genus Girardia; species Girardia tigrina. The sequence goes on along the minus strand of MQRK01241122.1, from coordinate 63,767 downwards.
AGTTCTTTAATGTCGCAGAAAATCTGTTAGGTATACAAACTGAATGTTTTTGACTCACTATTTATTTTTTAGCTTTGAAAATGTAAAAAAAGGATTTTTGCTAAATTTATGTTTTTTTATCATTTTTAAAAGTTCAATAAACATGACGCAAGTAAATATAATTATTTAATCAAAAAATCATTCAGTATTCTTCACTCTCAGATAAAGAACTGCATTAATAAAATGTATTTTGTCTTTTAATGTGTGGAAATATATTCTGATTTGCAGGGGCCCTTCATTTTTTCTTGTGGTTCTACTTAATGATTGAAAGATTTACAAATGACCAGTGATGCTAAGGATCTTTCAGTTTTGAAGTTTTTTTATTAGATTGACTAAACAAGTCAGATTTTTTTCAAAGTAAAGAAGGGGTCAATTTGTTCATCAAAGGTGCAAGAATTTATATTTTAGAATTAATTTATTTAAAAATAAGTATTTCAATCACTAAGGTGAAGAATGGAGTAATACAAGGAAACTTTACTTTTTGTGATACGAAAGAACTAAGGCTTTTAGATGATTTAAGAAAAAATCGTTATAATAGATGTAATAATTAAAATATTTTTAATTATTCGAATCGCTAAATGTCTCTTAAATATATCAGAATCTTTAGTTTGTCTAAAAAATTCCTTGATCATGAGACAAATAAAGAACAGAATTGCTAAACATTCCTAATTATGTAGAAGTAGTACAATTATGGATCATGTTTTGAAGAACATCTTGTAAGAGTTATGGTAGGAAACTTTTGTTATTATTCAGTTATTTTATGAGTTTAAACATTGTATTGGCTATTTGTAAACAAATTGCACTTGATTCATGTTACGATAGTAGTTTCTATGAAGAAAATATTGTATTTCGTGAGTTTGGAACTTCTTTATATTCCGATTCAAAATGTATTAGTACAGATGTTGAGTTCAGAGGGATGGACGAAAACTTAAGTAAACACTCAGATACGGAAACGAAAATCGTTTGGATAAGGTTTTCAGTAAAACTATAAATTGGAAATATGCTCACGAAAAGTTTTTATTGATTAAGAACCGAGTGTTCTTGTGAAGTTACAAATGGTTCTGCAATGAATAGGCCCGAGGCTGACGCGAAGGAAAAACTCACTAGTCCCAACATATTCAACAATATAATCAATACAACAAAATCAATGAACTAGAATTTATCCTTCCCACTTAGTCCAAGATATTATTTTATAAACCCTGTTATACAGGGTAATAATAAACGTAATTATAAATTTATAAATGAACTAAATAAAAAAAATAATAAATATCTTTACATCATGTGTAGAAAGCTGTACTAGATAAATGACGTTTAGAAACCAATAACGACTTTTAAGTCTGATAAATATGGAAAGGAGATTATAGTTTACGTATGACGAAGCATGACGAACTGAATCATGGTCAAACAGTTTATATAAAATCTTTATTTAATTAGACGTTGTTTCACCATGTAATAAAAATTGCTGTTACAAAATTTTCCCACAATAATCTCGAACTTCATTTAGTAAATATTGTTCAATAAAAGGTCAAAAGTATTCTGTCAATTTGAGTCTATGGTCTCAATTTTTGGAAAATAACTTGAGTAGTTGAAATAGCATTTATTAGCAGGGGAAATCAAGGATATTTTAATTTAAATAGCATATTTTAAAGATATTTCAAAGCGGGAAGAATATTTTAAATTTATTATGTTGAAATTGATATGTTGAATTTTGTATGTTGAGCTTAGTATTTGGAAATGTGCTTCTCCCACCCAGATGGAAAATTGATATTTTGGATGTTCGTAATGATTAATTGTTCGGAAATGATTTACATTTTAAATTAAAATATGATATCTAAAAATTTTAACTTTTAAAATATTAAAATTTTTGATAAATTTAAAATTAATTAAATTAGTGAATTTAAAAATCGATGACATAATTTTTTCTAAATGAAATCGTTTAAATTAAAATAATTTTTAAATAAAGTTATTGAAGAAATCATTGAAGTAGAAATTTAGAAAATAAAATCATTGAAAATAATATAAATGTATAAAAGGAAAAGTTGTAACAAATTCGTTCAGTCTCTCATAGATAATCTTCATACGACCTTGTATCATTCTGAGCTCCGATCCCGGCCAGCTCGTTATCGTCCAACGTAACGGTCATCGATAAAATAAATTCGCTTAATAAAAATATGCTAAGTCGGTGAAAACAATTTAAACGGTTCCAAAATGTATTCTTTCAAAAAAACCACCCAACAATATTCGAATATTTAAAGAAATATATTTTTTTATTGTTCATGTATTTTTTTTCAGAACCCGTCGATTAATTTTCTTAATTTTCGACATAACGATTCTAGTATAAAAATATTAATATGTTGTAAATATTGATATTGATTTTATGCGTTATTTATTTAGGGGATTATTTTCTGTTATTCTCATATTACTTTTTACTTTGATTGTTTCCTTCATTTGTTTTTATCATTAAAAATCGAGATTTTAAAATAATTCTATTTTAAATATCTCACAATCATTTTTCGATATTGTTGCATTTTGTAATTACAACTATGTTGTATTTATTTTCAGTCAGTGCGATTAATTCACGTCTCTCTTAGTTTGCGTTCTTTCTTTCCTTTGTGTTGTTTATGCTTCGTTAATGTACTGAAAAGAACTCAACCTACGTCTTTTACAAATCAAGTAACAATAAAATCTACCGTTAATAGCAGCCTAATTTTTTATTTCATTTAAATATACCATTCCCGTTATAGTGTTAATGACAACAAATAACAATAAATATATAATATTATATATATATATATTAGGTTGGTCGAAAAATAATGGCGGTTTTTGAGATTTATACTTTTTATCTACTTTGATATGTATATAAGTTTAAATGCATTAGTGTTAGATATCATTTGAAATCTTATGCCTAGCTGTATATTCCTATAGCCATTATTAACATATTGCTGTTATTTTTTAGAATATTACGGTGCTAAATTAATAATGGAAAAACTTAAAATTCGAGCAATTTTCTTGTGCAAATTTAAACTGGGTCGTAAAGCAGCAGAAACGGCTCGTAATATCAATAAAGCGTTTGGCAAGGGAACAGCTTTTGAGCGCACAATGCAACGATCGTTCCGAAAAATTTCTGATGGAGATGAAAACCTTGAAAATGAAGAAGGTCGTGGTCGTCCAGTTGCTGTGAATAACGACAATTTGAGGACAATGGTGGAAACAGATCCCCGTACAACAATCAGAGAACTTGCAGATGGGTTGGGCATTAGTCATTCAACAGTTCTGGATCATTTAAAACAACTTGGAAAAATCAAGAAACTTGATAAATGGGTTCCATATGACTTGAATGAAAATCAAAAGAATCGACGCTATGAAATTTGTTCTGTCAATCATCTTCGATCCATTTCTTGATCGTATTGTTACCTGTGATGAGAAATAGATCCTTTTATGATAACCGACGTCGACCTGCACAGTGGTTGGACAAAGATGAAGTACCGAAACACTTTCCAAAACCGAAACTAACACCCCGTAAGGTTATGGTGACAGTTTGGTGGTGTGATGCTGGAATCATCCACTATAGTTTCTTGAATCCAGGTGAAACAATCACAGCGGAGAGGTATTGTGATGAAATTGATGAAATGCATAAAAAATTGAAAACCTTTTGTCCGGGATTGGTCAATCGAAAAAGTCCCATCCTTCTTCATGATAACGCTAGACCTCATATTTCGAAAGTGACTCTTCAAAAGCTTAATGAGTTGGGCTATGAAACCCTGCTTCAT